>VZRQ01007990.1:709-40081 GCA_013397975.1 Machaerirhynchus nigripectus | reverse complement strand
CTTTACCTCCTTCATGTATGGATATGTAAGCACATTATTTAGTATAATATATAATAATTATAAAATAGATAAATAATATATCTATTATATATATTATATAGTAGATAATAGATACAGCATAATTTTCATTTAATCATTTCAGTAGGAACTAGTGCATAGAAGTAGCAAGGTTGTGTGAACCACTTTTTAAAATTTATTTGTAATGTCATAGAATTTCTTACTGTTTATATAAATGGGAACGTACTTACCTATTATTTCTTCCTTACAAGAACAGTGCATGTTCTATTATCACTCATTTGGTATTGTCCACATGGGACAAGTTGTTTTGCTCAGATCTTGCACCTTGCAAGCCTCACACAGCAGGACAGAAGATTCTTCTGTGGTGGGACCTGCTGACTTCCATCCTGAAGAATTTCAGGCGGTCTAAATGGGATGTATTCCTCTGAGGGACGAGCACGTGCTGAGAGTCTGGCCCTCACAATATTTCTGTCTAGGCACTAAATAAACATTTTCTGAAACACAAAATATTGCTTGCAGCTGTCTCTGTGGATCAAGGCTGAAGTATTGGGGGCTGAAGTATTTTTTAGTACTTGAGATTATTTAAAAATGTAATGTAATGCTGGGATAGAAAAATACTTGCCATGTGCACATCCCAGTGCCTGCTTGCCACCATGTGTAATTGGGCACCTTTACCTTCAATTACTTCAAAAATTAAAACATTGTTTTATTATATAGTGGAGCTTCCTTACATTCCTCTGGTAAAGAACAGTAAAATTACCTCTGGCCATTGTTTGCATTGATTCTTCAGAGGAAGACTGCTCCATCTTTCCCCCTTTTTTTGAACAGATTTTTAGAATAAAGAGGTCCAGGCTGGCACAAGTAATTGTACACAGAGAGCTCTTAGAGTTAAATTTCTGCCAACTAAAGCTGACAGCCCAACACCATCAAGGAAGCATTCAGTAGCACACAGTTACATATAAGCTAATATTTAGTTGCACATTTTGCCAATAACCTGTGAAATCCACCAAGGAAATGTCTTTATTTCCAAGCTCTTGCATGCAAGAGCCATTGCAGGCTTGTCGAGGTGCTTCTGGCAAGTGTTGGACGATTGCTCTGTCATTTGCATTTTGTACAGGAACCTGTGATGCTCTGGTCCTGCCACAGGGAATGCCGTCAGCACAGTTCTATCTCAACTCTCCCATTACTCCATTCACAGGAAAAAACAAATCTTCTGAAGGGTTTTTCCAATGAAAACACTCAGTGAGAATCTCTTTTCCCTGCTGACAGACAGCTCACCATTGGGCTGTGATCAGATTCTGTTGTTGGAAGAAAATGAAAACCAGAACAACTATTCTGCACTCAAAGGAACAAAAGTTTTTTTTGGCTTTGCATGAATTCTGGCCACAATCGAGTGATTTTGTCTGTTCTTCAGAACCTTGATGGTCCTGCCTGACAGTCCTGTGTAAAAACAGATGTTCTGTACAGCTTCCTGTGATTTCCAAACTGAATCAGACTGCAATAATCTGAACACTGTTGATGGGCACTTTTATTTTTATATTTTCAGTTATATTGGCTTTTGAATCCAATATCCATTGCAAATAGTCACATTAAAGAAAAAATCTATTCAAAATAGAGACCTTTTCCTGGTTTTGTTCAGGTTTATGAGTCATTTTGTAATTCAACATGACAAAGTCTCCTGCTCTGTGCCAATCACTCCGGTTGCTCACAAAGTAATGCTTCTGACACATCCATTCAGTTGTTTTTCCCCTTATGATCTTCTGTTGCACATGATCTTCTGTTCTCCTTTGCCAAGTGCTGCAGTAATGGAACAGTCACTTAATTCACAAGCCCCTTATTCCCAGAGAGGCAATCGCCCTCCCCGAAATACCGGTATTTACAGGAAAACAGTGCATTCATAAGAGAATTAGATCTAGTTTCACAGCATTCTTATTAGCCACAATATTGCACATTTAAATGAGAATTAGTCACAGGGAGTGTGCTGCTCCACTCATCTTCTTAATCACTTTTACATTCCTAAACACTTGCAGAATGAGATGTTTAGGGTGCAATGGCACAGAATGGGCATTAGGAACTATTACTGCCACCAGCCCTGACAGAGAGTAGTTAAAAAGGCAGATTCAGTTTCTGCAGATGAAGAAGCTGGCCCTCAATAACCTGAGTTTAGCAGTCGTTGGCCTCAGCTGAGATCATGGCTGGATGGTTTCATTTCCTGATGAAGGATCCTTCCCAGCTGCAGCTCCGGGTGGGTAACAACGGGCACCACTCAAGGCAGCTTTGTTGCTGGGCAAGTCTCCGGCACTTTTCTCTGACTGAAAACAGCCACCCTCTCTGTTACATTTGTATTACTGCTTCACCCTTCAGTAAACACAAAAACACTTCTCTGGGAGGGTGTCCACTTCCACCTCTGGGTGTGTGGGCAGGAAGGGGACTGCAGCAATTGAATGCTACTGGAGTTTGCTGCAGAAAGCTACAGCCAGGAGCCTTTGTTTTCCTTACACGCTCAAACTTGAAACTCTCCCTAAATCCCTTTTCTCTTTTGCCCCTGTTTTCTGTCTTTAAAACAGATTTCTGGTATTTAATGTAATGTCTCCAGAGCAAAGTGAACTATTTGCACTTCTGAGAAAGAGCAGAGAGATCAAGGTATTGGTTTAACATCTGCAGAGGTCAGTGCAGTCTCAGTCAGAATGTGAGGGTTGTATGGCTTCCAGCTTTTCCTCTCCAGGACACTGGAGAGTGGAGGCATCAGAAACATTCTCAGAAATGCTGCTGGCCTAGACATCACAGTGGCAAAGAGTCTCTCTCTGTCAGAAAACCCTTCTGCCCCAGAAAAATCACATGATTCTTCTTTCTTCCTCATGTATGGATTTTTACCTTCCCCCAAAAGCAGTGGATTTGATGCTCAAGATTTTTTATTAGCGACCTTGGCCCATTAGGGGTTAAACAATTCAACAGGGCTTGTCTATAGAGATCCAGCCACAACAGATGAATCTGTCTGAGTTTTGGACGTTTTAGTAATTTTCTATTAATGTATTTTCTCATTATCACTACAATTCTTGATCTAGTCCCTGACACCTTTTCCATCTTTGGCTGTTCTTATACTAAAAGAGATGTCACTGACACAAAGATCTGAGTTTAGCGCCAAATCTGTACTCGCTGCAGATGTTATTTCAGTTTCTCTGCATCTTTCAGCAAACAAAACCCTGTTTTGTCCAAATGTTCTTTGTCATGCTTGACAAAGTCTTCCTAACTATCAAGACTTTTTTGTGCTACTCACCCTCGCTCTGCCCTTCTGTCCCCCTTGGAAAGGAGAAGATTTCCCAGGAGTATCGAGTAGATTTAGTTTCAGCCCACTTTTCCCTGGAGATCATTGCCCTTTTGGGTGCTCTTGGCTCTGTCCAGGGCCTCAAAAAATACCCCCACTGTTAATAATATTTTCCCAATACTAAGTAAGACCTCAGCAGCAGCCTTGGAGCCAAACAGGCTGGAAGTTACCCCAAAGATCGCAGGCTGCACTTTGCCAGAGCTGCTTGTGGGGTTTTTGGTACTGGTGGTTTGTGACTCACAGGCCCGTGCTGCTGTTGGAATAGCAAGCACCAGGACAAAGCTGTCTTCTTTTTAATGACTTTCTACTTGATGAGGTGTACCTGCCCAGAAATCACCAGTTCCTGTCCCTGTGAGAGTTAGGCTTATCTCAAAGAGCTCACACCCACATTTCATGTGGAAATGGATATTCAGTGCTCTAACCAAACAAAACAATTAAGCCCTCTCTATCATTGCCTGAAGGCAGTTCAGGCTTTGTCCTTTCCTTCCTTCTCTCTGTCATGCTGAAGCAGTAATGGGAGGTGAAGGCCTGCCTGCCTCTTTCTTTGCTGCTAGTTTTAGAAGTTACCCTGATGATTCCCTAAACTATCCAGGATCTGAAAGTGAAACTCAACAATGTGGGGAGTGAAGTTACGGACAATGGAGCGACAGACAATTTGCAGGTGCTGACAGAGAACATACAGAGCTTTGCGCTTGACCAGATAGCAATGGATACATGTTTTGATCTGAGACCTTGGAGAAGGCTGCCTGAGTTAGAACAATAAGCTTTTACAATTTATTGCAAGAATGCAGTTTTGTAGTTTTGAAAGAAATATGCTTTTTACAAGTAGAAATATATTTTAGCAAGAAGAAACATAACAAGTAGAAACACATTTTATGCATGATAGAATAATGATAAGTGAAAAAGCTAAGAATTTAGAGTTTAGTAATAAACGTTATGGTAAAGTTTGTTAAAAAGATTAAGATTTAACAATATTAGCCTGTGCAGTAGGCCTTAACAGCAACGTGATGATTGGTCAAGAAAGTACGCATTACGGTAAAATCATGTACAGTGATGATTGGTAAAAATGTGCTACCAAGCTTTGTGGCATTTGCTTATTGGCTTAAAAAAGTATATAAGGTCTTGTAACAATAAGTAGATGGCTGCTTTGGCTCTGGCATCTGCACCTGCTGCAGCTGCCATCACTGTTGCTGCTACTGTAACAGCTGCTACCTCTGATATTGGGATGTTGGTCACAGCATCCCTCCTGCTCTATCCTTCAATAAATATGAGACTGATTGAGCAATAAACCATCTCTGTGACATCTCTCAATCATCTGTCCCGCAATCCTGACAAACAGAAGCACCTCCCAGATGGGAACAGCTGCACATGATTCCACTCCCTGTCTCACAGCCCTTAAATTCTGAAAACAAACCCAAGGCTTATCTGAATGATTTTCTGTGCAGTCCAGGCAGGAAACAAAATTTCGTTAACCCATTTGATGACAGGACCGCTTTTTCCAAATCCCTGGCAGCTGTGCTGCTCTGGAAAGAGCTGCATTCACACTAGGGCTGGAATGCAATGGAAAATTGGCAGGGGGAGGCAGCTTAACCTGAGGAGGGCTCTTCATCTTCTGTCCTTCTCAGCCAAATACACAGCAGTGTCACAAAGAACAGATCTATGGATGAAAGAGGAGATTTCCTCCTCCTGCATCTCCCTGAGGGTGGCTGTGCTGGGAACAGCTCTTGCAGTGATAAAAAAGAGCTCAGGCAAGGAATTCTCCTGTCCCTGCTAAGCCCTCTACAATCAGCCTTTCAAAGTGATATCAACATTAGAGCTGATTTGGTTTATGTCATGTGTGAGATTAAAGGAAAATAGCCCCTTTGAGAATATATGGAGTACAAAAGACACAGGGTCCACTCAGGAAAAAAGAAAATTATCTGTGTCCAGAAAAAAATTACTTTAACATCATCAAACATAATAGGAAACAGATAATAAAGCTTTGCTTAGTTGTTTTAGGGTTTTTTTGTTTGTTTGTTTGTTTTTTGTTTGTTTGTTTGGTTTTTTTTTTTAATAAATCAGAAAACTATATGATTTTTATTCAAGACGAGTGTGTATTCCTCAAACATCTCCGAAACACTGCTAGGTCAACTTTCTCCTGTTCATTATGGAACAGCAGAGAAAGCTGCATATGAACCAGGAACGCTGGGGTACACCTGCCTGCATAAAAGCAAAAGGATGACTTTTTAGGCCCAGATGAAAGTTTAGCTGAACCAGAAATCTTTTTCTAGGAGAAAATTTGAGCATGAAGCACCAAAATTACACCTCTTCAAGGAACCATGAAGATGCTATGGATCACAAAATATCTCAGCGCTGGCTCTTGGAACAAGGTTCAAACATGTAAACATTCCCCATGGAAGAGAAACACACTCTACTGTGTTTATTTTCTCCAGTCTTTTGTTACAAAATGTTGAGCTGGAGATTGCTAAACCATTTTTATTTGGTTAGGCTGTCAGAGCAGAAATTAAGCATTTGATGATTACTGAGCATTAAATCCTCTTCCACTGGTAAAGTCTCCGCTTATCAGTTCCTGAAAACACGTGCAAGTAGGTGAATTAATTAACAAGACTGGGAAATACAGTTTGCTAGTCAGCTCTTCAGGTGAAATGGAGGAAGAGAAACCTGCTACAATAGATAGATCAGCCCTTCCTCCTTGAACCTGACTGTTCTGGAGAAGCAGGAGCTCGCTCCAGAGTCAGATGACAAGCACACTCTGTTTCCCAGAGGGACCAGCACCAAGCAACACTGTGGTACCTACCTGTGTGAGCTTCTACTGCCACCTTTCCCTGCCAAGCTGCTGGCGGCACAGTTAGTTAATTGACTGCTCAGGTGTGGTTTGTTTAGAGCTGAGCAATTCTTTTAGTCATGGCCACAAATGATAAAATTTTGGGCACACTGTGCACAGCTTTCTATCAGCTTTAGTTTCCAGCAGCCATCACTCAGAGGTGCGCAGGCTAGCTGCTCCTGAGTGACCTCCTGGGACAGATATCCAGGCCACTCTGAAACAACTGTCTCTAAGCAGCAGGTTTTCAGCTGGAAGTTTCATGGCCCCTTACAAATGTAGGATCTAGTTTTGGGAAGGGGACAGGCAGAAATCTGAAAAATCTGAGGAGTGCATTGGAGTGCCATTTTCCTGAGACCTGGGAGCTCCTTTTTTGCCATGAACTGCAGCATTAATCTCACACAGGCAGTTTATAAAACACAATGCAGCTTCACAACAGCAGGGCCAAGGGACCTGTGCACATGTAAATTTGGTGCTAAATGCCCCTAGTCTGCAAATGGTTTATAAAATTAATTAGGGAAAGACCTACAGCAGCATATGGGCAAACATTCCTGTAAGAGAAAAACAGGAGCAACAACAACCCTGTAGCAACAACAACCCTGTAAGGTACCCCCAGAGTGAGGCGGTCCATGCTGAACGGAGCAGGCTGTCTGTCCCTGCAGTGCCACTCTCTCGTCCCACCAGCCAGCTGCTAAAGCTGCTCAGGCTGCAAACGCCTCCTCACCCTCCTCCACCAAATGCAAAATTTCCACTTTGCATCCCTGAAAAGTGTCTCCACTCATTAGATCCTGCTCAGCTCCTAGCAATTCAAAAAACAGCTCCCACTCCAAGCATGGCTGCTCAGAGCTTCCCCAGAACCCACTTCTTCAGTTCAGGATTTCCTCACCTTACCTCCTACTGCCAGCTTGAGTTTGGATTTCTGTCTACATAAACCCATAAGGGAATTTATGCAAAGTCATCATTGTTTCCCTTTGGGCATTCTCTAGAAAAGCACCTTAAAAATCCTCTTAAGCACATGCTCATTCCCATGGGATGTCCAATCCTTTGACTCCAAGAGATACTTTGTCCCTGGTACTGTTTAAGAACAGGAATATCTCTGTTCCAGAGACAGACACACGGAAATTTTTACCCAGTCCTCTTGCCCATCTCAGAAACCAGCCCTCACAGAAAATTCGCACCAGCACTGTGTGGAAGGTTGTTCAAGATAAACCAGAACTGCTATGCCCCAACTAAAGCAGTGCTGCTCCACACATTGATACAGCCAAGTGGTGCCTTTATGTGACTCTTGCAAACAAGGCTTTGGTTTCTTTTATTTCCAGAGAAGAAGACTTGAGATTACTCTTTCAACTGCAAGAGGTTTCTTGCAGCAGCAGCGTGGAGGGAAAGAGGCAAAAGCTAATAATAGTTGATATTTATTAATCTTCTATTCTACTCCAAAACCTGAGAACATTAAGGAACATTTGCACAGTGTCCTTCTTCCTCCAGTTTGGTTCTGGTTAACTGTACAGGGAGGAGAAAATGCTGCAGTGAAATCTGATGTAGACAACAGAATGACAAACTGCCGTGTCTTCCAAGGACGGCAATATTTCAGCTATAAAACTGAAGTGCAGACATAAAAATTCTGCCATTCATTCTGACTTCATAAAGTTTTGCCATTTCATAGCAGCAATTGTGTTTTACCTCCTCTTATTCTCATTACCACAGAGCTGATCAGAATGAGAAATGAGAGCCTCAGAACAAAACATGAACTGTAAATTACGACCCTGCTCTGTACTTGACCCTTCCAACACCATCCCTTCTGGCTCCCTGTTCCCCAAGGAGCAGGGCAGCAATGTTGGCCTCTCCCAGTGCCCAATGGGCTTTGTCAGTAAGAGCACTCTGATGGCTGTTTCCACTTGTCTCCCTTAAAGGAATTACGGTGTTTTTTTCCCACTCCCTGCCCTCTCCTGGGAATCTGCAGACCCCTCCAAACAGGCGTGGGGTTGCAGAGCAGAGCTGGCAGCCAGCAGCTCTGAGACTGGAGTCAAGTCCTTCCTCAGGCTGTCTCTGAGTGACCACAGGCACAAAGTAAGGGCAGAACATAAGGGCACAAGACCAGAGTCAGCCAATTGACAAATTTAACCATTCTGTGTATTCAGCAAAGCAGTAAGGTCTATGTCATCTCTGGATGAGCAGACAATAAGGCACTGAGAGGCTGCTCGGTGCCATAAGCAAGGAAAAAGCACAGGTGTTTGCCTGATCTTTTCCTTCAGAGCCCTGGCACTTGCAGATTCTGCTCAGTGCCCAGTCTGCTCCGTAACAGCCTCCTTGTTCCAGTCTCACCACCTGAAACTTCCCTTGCTGTTTTTAACTGACTGCTTCCTACCATGCCCATGAGGCAGAAAGGACAGTCAACTTCATCCCCCTTTTTAGCAGCCTTCTAAACATTTGAATGCTTTCCTGCCCCAGGCTGTCGTTTTGTCAGTTAAACAATCCCTACTTTTTGTGCAGCCACAGACTCTCTGAAATTGTTTCCCATCTTCCTCAAAATCCTTTGCCCCTGAGGAACCTGCTCACTCAGCTGAGGCCTCTAGATGAATGGTTTCTGACCTTCCCATTCCAAAGTGCTGGGGTGACGCTGCTGGCTCAGCAGGCCAGTTCAAAGTTGGCTGTGCCTGTTTCTTTCCACTTAAAATATGCACTTTCTTAATGATTCCTTGGTAGTTGTCACCCAGGTTGAAATTACAGTTGTTCTTATACTTCTACAAGATAAAGAGGGTTTGAGAACCTGCCTCAAGTGTGTTCCTGCTCTATATCACGTAAAAAGAGTGAACAAGGAGATATCATGCAATACAACGTTCATGCAGAAGCCTCCAGCTTCCTGCAAATCAGTGACTGAGGACTTAACTAATTCACTTAAGTTGGGGCTACCTACAAATCACTTAGAGAGTCACGAAATCCCTCCCTCTCCCATCCTTCAATTTCTGCTTTGGCATCCCCTTCCACAGTGGTCATCTTTGAGGTGCTGGAACACAGTCTAATTAATACAGGAAATCCATTTGTGGAAGCATTTGTCTTCTGCCCTTCACATGTCTGTCTGAGTTAAAACCACCTCACTGTGCAAACAAGAGCCAGCATTAAATGTGGGCTCAAAAAGACAAGCTCTTGAATGAACACAAATCCTGCAGCTGAAGCAACCTATGGCAAAGAAAGGCCATGATCCAACAAGGCTCAATGACTGAAAGGCAATTATGTAGACTTAGTCATAAGGGATTAGACCCCTCCCAGTTTGTTTGGGTTTTTTAAATGGATATCCAAATAGACACAGTGAATGTAGGTCATGAAGAATGCAAACAACTCATCCAGGGCACTATCGCTAACAGTAATCCATATTTAAACACCGACCCACTGCAGAGCTGTCTAGCTTGAAAGACTTGCACAGCTGTGGGCCTCAGCTCTTGCTGCTCCATCATTCATTTTCTCCCATTACTTCCTCCCAGACCCAGGGGAACCATGTCTGGTGTGCAGAACCTTGCCTAATTACAGCATTTCATGAATACAAACACTGTTCTACAACTCATTTCCCCACAACCACGATGAGACTCACCTTAAATCATCTTCCCTGATGAAGTGCATGTGCTAAATGTGGTTCTAACAGCAAAGTACAAAAAAGTCTCCAGTCCCCAGAACTGCTCTTTCCCTTGTAAAAGAGTGGCTGTTATAAACTCCTTTCTAACTGTTTGAAGAGGCTTTGGGTTAGCCCATTTCTGGTTTAAGGTTGTTTTAGGTACAGGATATAAGCTGATATTGAAGGTAGAAGTAGAAATTAGAGGTTACCACTTGGAGATTTGTCAGCTGGTTAACCTCTCGTATGATTTAATAAATCACTCCATTACTTGATATTTAAAACAGAATAAATGAATGAAGCCTCTTGCTTGTCCTTAATCAGCCGTTAAACCTTTAATGAACTTCTGATTACTGATTATTGCCTGGAGGAAGAGTGATGCAAATAGATAAACAACCACAGTAGAAACCTTTGTCTCACTGAGGAAAACTAAAAAGAATTTAATTGATTACATACCCATGGCCTCAAGGAGACCACCATTTCCCACTCCCTGTATTATTAGTGACCAAAATTTCACTGTGTGGTGACATATTGCTTATTATCTTTAATCTGGCTGAAAACCCACCAATTTTGTAAATAAATATTTATAAATAAATTCATTTGCAAATAAAAGAAAATGGCTTTTAAATAAGGAAGCTTTCAAATAGTTTACCCATTTTTTTCTTTTTTGTGCACTCTTTTGAAGAAACAGATATATTTAATGGGGTCTTCAATTCAGTTTGATGGAGCAATTTCAGTTCAAAATGTAGATAACTTGAAACTGAAAAACCTACTCTGCAGAAATGCATCACCTGAAATGACAGTTTTAAAGTGAGAGGAAAAAAATCACAACTTCCGTAGTTTTTGATTATTGCGTAAGAATCTTTTAATGTTATATTGAAACAATGTATATATTTAACATATCATCCTAGCATTTTATCTATACCATGCAAACTTATGAAAAAAAAAATAATAAAACCTAACAATGCCCTTTTTAAAAAATTTGTTTCAGTTTTGACATTGGTCCAGGCAGAGGTTTTGTAGTCATTTGAAAACAAAGAACACAGAAAGAAAACTGTGGTGAAAGGCCTGTCCTATGCTGTATTCTGTAACTCCCTGTACAGAAGGTTTTCAGTGTGCTGCAACCCAGACAAAACATGTTTGTGTGAAATAACGTCACACTTTACCAGAAAACACATTTAATGCCTTCTCCTCACTCATTTTCAGTGCAATAAGAAAGCAGATGAGAATAAGAAGATAAAATATGAAGGCTGGGAAAAACATCTCTCTTTTTTGCTCTGCCATGCTGCTGACCTGGGTCAAGAGTCCTTGCATATTTATGCAAAGAAGATGGTGCATGAATTTATGTGACACTCTTTCAGTCCAGACAGAACTTCATCTGGAAAGGCTGGTGATGAAATATTCTACCAGCACCTATCATATTAAGTCTAAGAGATAATGAGGAAAAATCAGCTGAAGTGGAATGGCTGGTCTCCTAGTGACCACACATAAAGTTTTTTTGTTTAATCAGATATTGCAAACCAATGTGTTGGTAAGACATAACTAATTCCATCTGCTTGATGCTGATTTAGAGGCTCCTCAAAGCTCACCATTAGAGCTGCAGTCAGGGATCGCATTGAATATTTGCGGCAATTATTTAGATAAATACATGGGAGAGATGATAAACACATTTAGAAAAACACATTTGGATAGGCAGGTTGCCCAGAGAAGCTGTGGCTGTCCCGTCTGTGGAAGTGCCCAAGGCCAGGCTGGATGGGCTTCGCAGCAACCTGGGATAGTGGAAGGTGTCTGCCCCTGGCAGGGAGTGAAACAAGATGATCTTTAAGGTCCCTTCCAAACCAAATCATCCTGGGATTCTACATGTTGATGTTTCTATTAGAAAGGCCTCAAATGTTTGAAATACTGCTGGAAGCCTGTAAAGGTGTTACCTTTAACCTTCAAAGTTTTTCCTGCTAATAAATAACACCATTATGCTCACAGAAATGTCACGTTCTCTGTGAAATTGACACTGTGAGCAGGATGCATTGTTTGCATGCAGGGAATCTGGATGGGGGTGGGAATTAGGTAGAACAGATATCACATTAATATCTGGCTGATGGGGAGACAGATGAGTGACTGCAGCATGGAAGCATTAGGGAAATTGATAATGGGCTTCCCAACACCTGCTGCTGTTGTTTCATCTTGCTGGACTGGATATAGCAGGGACGTAGAGAAGAAAGGTGTATTACAGTCCATAGTGCTCAGTAATAATAATGGTCATGTTCAACTACTTGTACATGTTCCTATTCATCATGCATACAATAACCAAGCCCAAGAAATCATTAAATTTCTGGAGAAAAAAAAAAGGAAAGAAAAGATTGAAAAACAAATTTTTTAAAAGCCTGCAGAGCAATAAATTATTCTATTTTGCTGGAGGGAAGCTCATCCAAACCCAAATGATTTGCAGTAATGAAAAACACAGGTGACTTTTTAAATACTTCTTTTTCCCCAGATCTAAGTTAGCAGTATCACTTTTCCTGTGGGCTTGGCCCGAAGAGGTGGCCCAGTGGCAGCCACTTACACCAGACCCTGCTTAAGGTGTGGGCTCAGGTTCACACCTGGATGGGAAAGAAAAGTAACTGGGACATCATGAGCATTACCATGGCCACTGCTATTTGCTTGCCAGTGAAAATGGGGTTTAAAAATGAGAGGAAATGAAGTCAGGCTTGTTAGAGAATCGTTTCTGGTATCTGCAAAGACTCTGACAACACAAATTGAGTTCCAGTTCCAAAGCCTCAGATCAGAATTGTTCATTGCACTGAAGAGAACGAGATCTCAAAATAGTAATTCTTTTCCTGGTCCAGTTTTACCATTTTCCTCATTTACTTTCCCCATTTCTTTTGCTTCCTCGATGCAAGATTGACTGCTGGTAAGTTAGAAACAGACCTGCAAGCAATCTCTTGGCTGTTTTCCCTTGCCACAGAGCACACACAGCTGTCATTAATCAAGGAGATTAAGGGTGACTAAAACATCAGGTGACATGAACTCTGTGTGTAAAGAGAAGGAGGCCAGATGGGGCTGAACAGGTGCAGGGGACACACCACACACACAGTGTGGGTCCCACCTGTGCATGTCACATTGCAGCAGAATGTTCAAGGCTTAATAACTCTTGATGTATCAGGCAATGATAGCTACTCCTCAGCTGCAGAGATGAAAGCCTTCTGCTGAGGTTCTTATCACTGCAAATGGGCCAGTGAACAATGTTTCCTGCATGATGTTGCTTTAACTGGAGATGATAACCGTGTCCACCAGTGTCCATCAGCGATCTTCAAACTGACAGGAACTTGCCTTTTTCCTCTCTCAACATGAGGTCATTTGTCTAGTAAAGTAGTGGGAATGCTGCTGGGACGAAGCAGCTTTAGAACCCTCCAGCAAAGTGGAAAAGTCTGCCATAAGGGGTGGGGAGAGTTCTGCTGCTGACTTTCCCCATGACCTTGAGCGAGTCACAGTCACCACTGTCTTTTCAGTCCCCTCATCTGCCCACCTCCACCCCAACACCTGAGTGTGCAGGTGCACAAAGTTACCTCTGCAAGCTAACTCCCAAGCTCTCACCCTGTTCCAGGACTCCAGAAACTGCCATGATAATAGTAAGGATTTGCCTTCTTTTATGGCAATCTGAAGGTGAAAAAAGGTGAAAAAAGGCAATCACCCCCTTCTGCACATCTTCCCAGTTATCTCTGTGTCTTCCTATATTTATTTGTCTTTCCAGCCTGGCAGATGTTGTGCATGAGATCTTTAACTCAGTTCACTGCAGATCTCTTTCCACAAGGTTCAAGAGCTCCCTAGGCCTGCAAATGCAGTGAGCTCAGCTAAGCCACGTCTTATAAATCAAAATATCTTCGAGACCTACAGCAAAGCACATTATCCCCAGACTTCTGCCCAGTTCCCAAGGTACAAAGGCCAGGCAGGTCCTTCTGGCTGAGCGGCACAAGGCCAGTGGAGAGTTTTGATTCCCTCTCTTTTATCCATGAAAAGCAGGTGCTTCGCCAAGAGCTGTGGTAGATCCATGCACTAATAGAAACCTATGCAGGCAGATGTTCAACCTATCCCAAAATAAACATTCACTTTCTAACAGAAGATATGAGCATCAGACATCTCCTCTTCAGCTTTCTGCCTGGCTCCTGTCCTGACAGGTAAAGAGAACATTCCCACAGACTTTGGAGTGCTTAGCATTCGGAGGAAAAACACACAAATAGGAAATGGAAAGAGGCAAAGAAACCCTGCCCAAGGCAAAACCGTAACTCCTTGCTCCTTCTTCTGGTCACTGACCACCAAGAGCAGAGTTTTTATCAGCATTGCCCTCTCTCTGCAGCAGCTCAGAACCTGGTAGGGAGGTGAGAAGCAACTCTGAAACTCTTCTGCAGAACAGGGGTCTTGGAACACCTGCCTTTTTGGGTGGCCCTGTATCTTTATAAACCCTCTAAAAGGCTGCAATCCCAGTTCAAGACAGGGATCTGCAGCAGAGGTATCAGCAGCTGAGGCATCAGCAGCTGAGGCTCCAGGGAAGAGCCAGCTGAAGCAACACTTCCCCCTTCATCACTTGTCACTGATACCTCTAAGAGGCCCTTTATTCAAAATAAAACAGTGATGCTGCAGCACACATCCAACAGGGCATTGCACATTCTGCCATTTAGCTTGGAAGACTAGTGCCTACTACTAGTGGAATTTAACAATAAATGGTGTAACTGTGGCTTTTTACAATGGCAGATCTCCCTGGTGTTCTTATTCCCAAAGTGAGTTCAGTTTTATCACATGCAAATAAATACAGAGCAATTTATACATTTACATTTAGCCTTGTTTGCACAAGGAAAAAGGTTCAACTAATACAGAGAAGAGATTTTTAGGCCACTGGAGACAACAACCACACCAGCATAACCCCTGCACAAGTCCAAGGGACCAGAAAAGCAAGGGGCATGTGTAATTTAGAAGCTGTGCAAAGTCAGAGTGGTTTTGATAGCCACAGATACATGAACAGAGCCAACATTGAAGGCAGTCCAGCTCTAAAACCACAATCCTGCTTAATTCACAATCATAATAATGTATATATTGAGAGAAAAAAATCCATTTTTTTACAGTATAGATGGCCACCAGATCCTTCACCCTGTCCTCTACTTCTACAAACTTATTTTCCTCTTCTCCCTAACACTCACTTCACTTTTGCTGTGCTGCCGTGCGAGATCGACACAAACGACACTGAAACTTGTATTAGCCCATCCTTACTTTTGCCAAAATTTTATTTCCAAGTCCACAGGCTATTTCACCAGAATAATCTTCAGTGATGTTAGCAAAGTAGGAAGAAGAAACATCCATGAGCCCACACTGTTATAAGTGACTGGGGTTCTAAGGAAGGTTGCAACAAGGTTACGTTAGATTAGTTATAGGAAATAACAGATTAAGGGGTTGGGTACACTAGTTCTGATGGCTGAGGGCCCTGGGTTAGGTTTTTTTGGTAATTGTAGATACAGATGTCTGTGTTGCGGCCACGATGTAGGAGAGTAAAGTTGCTATTGAACCAGCAGGGGCGCTAGGATAAGGGGAGGCTAAGTTTGCATGCTGCATGACATCATGATAGCTGCTGATCGGACTATCGGATGAGCCAATGAACTGATCCCCTGGATAAATGATTGGTTCAGAATGCTCCCCAGAACAGAGCCATTGAGAAGGTGAGAAAGCGACCCATGAGAAGATGGATTAAGAAATGGACCGATCCTGCCTAAGGGCAGGGTATAAGAACTGTACTGGGGGTGCACTTGGGGTCTTCCCGCAGAGATACAGGGAGCACCCAGCGTATCGCAAATGCTGCTATTGTTCTGTCTTGCCAATAAGTTTTTGGGCCACTCCCAAGTTCTTGGTCTCTGTTGCTGTTAATAAATTAGTCAAAGGAGCCAACCTCATGGCTTCTTCTTTTTTGAAACACCCACTACCTGTGTCACACAGACAGAAATCTCTGCAGTGTGGGTTCCCACATTCACAAACCACATTTTCTGTCTCCCTTTCAACACATCCAACATGCTTGCCCATGGGATGGTCACCTGGATATGTGGGTACCTGCACATTTGGATAGAATCCATTATTTTATGCACAGAAATTGGAGCTTGTTAAGCTTATTTGCCACACTAGCAAGCAGCCAGCATTGGCCCCCCTCGAGGGGTGGGGATCCAGGAGCAGAGAACGGTGACAGGTCAGGTGTAGACTCCGATAAATTAATGGAGTGCCCTAATGGAGAAACACAAACCACCTGACATTTTCTGTATTCTTACAGATTTTTTGGTGTCTTTTTTGAAGAGGGATGTATCAGTCCTCATTAGCACAATTTTCCCTTTCATTTTTATGCATGCTCTCATGTGTTGCTGTAGGCAGTTTTTGCATCATTTCCTACTTTTCTAGTAATTTTCATTCAATTCCATACTTCCTGTTCGGACCTGATGAACGATTCTGTCCCTGTATTCTTACAGCTCTCAGGTCTCATTCGTGGTGATTTATCCCAGCCACTTCCAGGAGCACTTTGGAGAACACTTCAGCGCAGTTTCCCCAGTTTATTGAGAGATAAACTGCCTCTAATCAGAATTATGCATTTCTCTGATGGCATCTGCTGTACAGGATACTGACTGACCTGATTTCTAAAATCATCAAGAACAGCAACAAAAGTTTGTCTTTTTCTTTAGAAAACCCAAAACGAATACAAAACAAAGAAATGGGAGTTTAAAAAAGCTGTAAAACTTGAGATAGCAAAGATTTGTTCCTGGGACTGATTCCAGCATTCAGAAATTCATCTGATAAAACATTTCAAACATAGTTCCTCACTCCACAGCTCTTCTCCTGTAACTCCTCACCATCTTCACCCTCCTTGTCCCTCTGTAGGAACAGAAGCACCCAGGGTAAGCCACAACCCCTCACCACAGGGGAAGCAAATCTCAGTATCCTTCATGCTGCTGAGAAGCTCTGGGGTTTCATTCCTAATTACCTGTATATTCCAAAGAGTACTTGAAAGAACCGTAAGTGGTACATCAACTAAATCAAAAGGCACAACAAAACAAAAAGCTTACAAGAAATAATAAAAAAAGACAGATTTTTCTTTTTAGAAACAAAGGGTCTTTAAAGATTTGTTCTCATGGTGTTTCAAGAATTATGCTTAAGTGCACTTTTTGCCTTACTCTGAGAGTGTACAAGAAAAAGAAATGTAGAATTCATTTGTATTTTGCTGTATAGGACTCTCACAGAAATGATGAAGCCTGAACTGCTCAAACTAATCTCTTGTAGTTACAGGTGTTACAGGCAACCTAATCCCATGGAAAACCTACTCCAGCAGCCTTGAGTCACTTGGTATTTCAGCTTGTCCCTACCAAATTTAGGATCTCCAGTCAAATACCAGGCTGTACATACAATTATGTGCTTTTCTGGTGCCCAGAAGTTTTACTTCCCTCTGGAACTTGTAGATGCAGAAAGAGCAATCATTTGGAAGTGTGCAGCTCCAGGAGCCAGAAAGTTATAAACCCTCAATCAGCAAAGTTCCCTAAGGCCTACAGTGATAAGGGTAACAGAGACGTGGGCGATGCTCCTTTGGACATTTAGGGATTCATTTGTATCAACCTACACCAACCTGTGGGAGCAGCTTTGGTCACCTTGGGACAGGGACAAACCTGTTGGTGCTGTGACCTCCACTGGCTCCACTCTGAGATCAGCTCCATGCTGTGTTCAATAGCAGGACTAAAACTGAGCCACTAGCACTTCAAAAGCACTCAAGCTCCCCTTGAGATCTGGAAAACTCTGAAAACCAAGGAAACAAAGAAATTTGAACACGTATGCTTATACACAAGCACGAATTATCAAAAAGCGTCCAAATCTGCTGTATTGAAGTGTTTTACTCTGAACATTTCTCATTTATTTTCTAACTGGAATTCACGATAGACTGAGGGGAATAATCTCCAAGTTCATTACCGTGTGTTTCTCTGTTTGAAAGGTTTCATTTAAAGCTTAATTCCTTGAAATATGTAAACTTTGCATTTAATCAGAACAGCATCAGTTTCTACAACTCCTTTTCCAATCACTGCCACAATTATAGATCAGCAAACTATGCTCAGAAGGAGGTAGTAGCTTCTGATAATTTTCTGGTTTAAAATTTCAGACATAATGCAGAAAACATAAAGACAGTTTGTAGCCCTTTTAGAGCAGCAGAAACTGTCAAGAATATTATTTTTAAGGTAGGGAAGGGAACAGTTTATTTAAATTTTCATGCAGTCAAGTTTACTTTCTGAATAGTCTTTTGAAGTGAGTATGTTTAGCTTGAAAAACATTGAAAAGTTTCTTCTCATCTCTTATTTGCAGTTTTTAACAGAAAATAACTTCTGGATTTCCCTAAACTCAGAAATATTTAAAATATTTTAGCTATCAGAAACTATTTGGTGATGATATCCCTGAGCTACCTATGACATTTTGGGAAGCAAAATTAAGCATTTTTTTCAGAAGAGTCCAAGGCAATGCCGTGAATTCCTTGCTAGCACCTTGAAAAAATATATACTTGTCAAGGACTAAAATACAATCTTATGGAATTCTGGAAGTTAGCATATTATTAGTGAAGATTTGATTAAATAGGAAGGGAAAAAAGAGCAGCAGGTATCATCCTCTTGTTTTGATGTGACTGAATGTGTTCAGGTGTCAGGGGAAAAAAAGACAACATAAAAGCAACGTTTGTATTACCATTAAAATAAATAAAAGAAATACATAAAAGCAACAAATGTACTGATCAGGAACAAGAAGGCCCTTGTATTTAACAGCAGGCCATTTCATTTCTTCCGTTCAGAATATCGTTATGTTCCACCAGCATATCTGGGACACACATTAAGGTATCCAAAATTTTAGGTTACTAAAGGATGTCATTGAGGACAAAAGAATGAACAATTAACTTTCGTGCAGCAGGTCTCCACCTGTATGAGGCTTGTTAATTGCTTACAGAACCCATTACTTTGCACACCACCATCGAGTGAGATCATTCTCCAAGTCCTTATACAAATGCAAATCCTTATGCAAATAAAACAATCAGACTTTTTGTGTGAACAGCACTCGACCCTGCTGGTCTCGATTCCTCCAAAACCTACACGTAGAATTTCCAATCAGAAAAACACAAAGCTGGCAATCAAACCTTTGACAGTACCACCACTCTGCTAATTCTTCAGGTTTTTATCATCTAATTTCCATTACCCAAATTTGCACAGTCCATTGCTAATATCATTCCGGTTAATTGTCATGCTGGGGAGATCTTGAATGATTGAATACCTCATAACTGCAGTTGTAACTTGTCATTGCACTTAGGTATCTAAAATCCCAAACCAGTCAAACATATTGGGGGTATCAGGAGTCGCAAGCCCAGGTCAATTCCCTTATGTGAAGACTGTGCATTTTTCTTCTTGGTCCTGATTTATGGGTGGATAAGAAAGGGCTTTACTCTTCAAGCAGCATTTTGGCATTGCAGAAAAACATCTCTGCTAGAAAAATGCACCGGGTAAAACTAAGTGTAGTGCTCTGAGATTCCCAGTCCCTGAAATACTGGAGCTGAAACATGGCTTGCCAAGCTGCACCAAATTCCTTGTAATTATCCTCTACCTGCTCCCTGAGCTCCACAATTCATCAGGAAATCAGTATGGGAAAACAGGGCATAAAGCAAAGGTGTACTGAACAAAACTCTCTGATTTTTAAGAGCTAAGCCTAGACACTGAGGCAAAAGACATGACTCACAAGCTGGTTAGTGTTTTAAAGACCCAGAGAGGAAAGAGGTTTCTTAGTCATGACCTAAGTGACACTAAAAGAAAAGATTCCCCCTAAATCCTGTTGTCCATGGAAGAATGAGACGTGTGTGACAAAGAGGTGTACTATACACAAAGGGAGGAATGTGCAACTAGAGCCACGTTGCAGTATTTGATGAACTTCTCCAAAGCAGTGAAGCTTCTGCACTATTTGTGGGCGGTCAGGAGGAAGAATGGGTAGAAAGAATTTCTCCTCTGCCTTGACTTCTCACATAAGACTTCCATAATGCAAGTCTTATGCCCAAATTACACCCTGCTTCTAGAAAAGAGAGCCCAAAAAATAAACTTTTCCAACAAGTCAGACAGGCCACTGGTTTTGAGTCTTGTCTATGAGTTACATTTTGCCACTCTCACAGCCATTTATACATAATGAACATTTTTCTTTCATTGTGCTTCTTCTAAAATCAAAAACACTTCAATGATTTCCTCTTTTGCTCTCAAAGCCCTGGTTTTGAGACAAGAAAGATTGATTTACCAACACGTTCCTTCATCAGCACTGTATTTTTTCACGAGCAATTATTTTACCAGCAATTTTTTTACGAGTTTTACATCTCTTTTAAGGGAAGAGGCAAGAAGAGATAATTGTCTGCATCTTACCATTTGTGGCTTCACATTAGCCAAGGGGCCTTGTGGAAAAGGCAGAAGTGATGGGCTGCAATGAATTGCCAATAATGATTTCAGCTTGGTGAAATTATATGGGTAATATTTTCTATAAACAGAAAAGTTGTGATTTTGGGATATAACTGTCCAAAATCAGCTCAAGGCACACTAACGTGTACATGACACCCAAAATTTGCCAGAATGATGCTGATCCTTGGTTAATCTGGGATCAAGAGACCAGTGACTAAACTGTCACATAATTCCACACAATACCCCTTACTGGAAATGTTTGTAATTTGTGACTGGAGGAAAGTTGGAGTCCAAATACAGAGAGACAGCACAAAACACGGTGTAAATGTTAGACTGAAATTATTCCTGTCTAGACAGACCTGTTTAAGCATCCACTTCCAGCGCTGCTTCACTTTACATCACATCATCCAGTGTTTTTCATCACAAAAATTCTACTGCAAGGCATGTATCAAGTAAGAAACCTTGAAAAATCACTTCTACTTTAAATTCATATGTCTTCTACCAGGATGCAAGCAAGAAAAGGGACTATTTAACGGCGTATGACATTTTCTTGTGGCATTTCTGGCTCACTTATCTGCTACACTCTTTTTTAACGAAAACATAAACAAGAGACTGCAGCATTTTGTACAAAAGCTGAAGTCTAAGAGGTCCTGTTTTAATTTGTCCATTATTGTCTATTATGCTTACAGTGAAAAGGTAAGAACAGGTGTTCCTATTATGATCATCACTGGCATAAAGCCAAGCTATGGAAGGAGGAACTCAGTCCTACAAAGGAGTGATATTTATGTCTGTCAAATATTTCTCTCATGTATCTGAGCATCTCCTGTAAATACATTTATGCTGTGAGTGTTAATGAGATACAGATAGTTCCTCCCCAGATGAGTGGTGCCCAAAACAGGTAATGGCTTGTTGAAGGTCAAATGTGTTAGTTGTGCTACCGTACAAAATCCTCACACCCTCAACGTCCCAAGATCACATCTCAACCATGGCTGTCCTTGGACAGAGGGAGAAAATCACCAAAGACATGTTCTGGTCTTCCCTCCAGGGAAATCAATACCTTCCCACCAAGGAACCACCAACCAAAGGGGTGTCATACAAAATCAATCTCAAGCCACTTAAATTACATTGGGTTTTGCTTATTTGTTTGTTGTTTGCAGTTAATAGTACTTGCCAGTGACATTCTATTTTTCTTGTTTTAACCTTTTTTGGGTTTATGGACTGCTTGCTAATACTCTTACCCATATGTGCTGTACATGAAGGTGGTAGGACAAAACTGGCACCTCTGTGACCATTTGCTGTTCCTGGCAATGAGGAAATGAGGGCTCCGGCAATGAGGGTATCTCAGCACTGCTCTTTTGGCCACTGACCCCGCTGATGCTCCCTTATACTGGCAGGAATTTTGAGCCTTCAGCCCAGGGAATATGCTTCAGTTTTTGTTGTCACTGAATATTCTGCTTAGTGAGACTATTTCAGGGAATGTTTTATTTGCTGTATCTCAGGCAGCAGGGAGATCAGACATGGAATTTAGAGAAACTAACTCTGTAACCTTGGATCCAGGTGTTATTCCTCTCCATCCTCAGCAAATGCAGCAGCTGAGACCCCAGCATGCCAAGGGAGGGCCCCTGCCAAATAGAAAGCCAGTAGCTTATGACTGAGCTGTGCATTTGGAGAAACTTCCCTCACTGAGATTCCTTCATTCAACAACAGCGTATTTATTTTCACGTCCTGAGCAGTTTGGCAAACAGCCTTTTGTGCAGCGTTGTCATCCAGGAGTTCCAGTGTTTGACTGAGAGATGTGGTGGAGAGCCCCTTCCACAGGTCAGAATGCCAAAGAGGAGGGATCCTGCCTCCCACACCTCAACAGCTGACACCCAAGTAGTCCTTAAATCCTGAAAACAAACATCAGACTTCTACAGATTTGTGCACCGAGAAGCTAATTTAAATTAATGGGATCATGGTACACTGCACATAAAATAAAGCACGCATTTAATTCCTCTGGCTTCAGTGTTATTTTAATATTCCTGTTCAGTTGCCAGTAGACCTGAGTTATGGTCACATTAAAGAACAGATGCTACAAAGTCCCCTCAGAGCATAATGAGCCACAGGTCAAGTGACAGACACATTTTCCTAAGCATCCCAGTCTGACTGGCATTCCCACTGAGCCTGTGAGATGGCTCAAATATCCTTTGCCCTTTACAAGGCAGATCAGTGCATTAGTGGAAATAAATTCCAGCCAAAGGCAATAAACTCTTTCCTCAGCTTGGAGGAGTATCAACCACATTGTAAGATTCAGTGTTAAGAAAAGCTATATTTATTTATGTCTTGATCAGGTAGTCGTCAAATACACTGAATGAGTCCCCTAAGAAATCACTAAAGCTAGAGAAATTAAAACAATCATGGGTCATGCTACAGTACCAAAAGATAGTATTACTAGTTTAAGGTAGTATCTCCCTGAGATCACCTATAACCAAAAGGAAACAGAATGTTTACCTTGCAAACAAAGACAAATTATGCTAAATTAAATTAGCAAATTATGCTAAGACTTAAACAGAGATTGTAGGAGCATTTGTCTTCAGTAGGTCAAAATACATTCTGAGGAATCAGAGTTTCAGTTTGTTGTTGCTAAATAATTAGCCAGAAAGACTCTTTTTTTTTTTTCCAAGAAATGAAAACAAATGTGAGAGTTTAAACTTGCACTGATTTCCACTCCAAATAAGACTGCTGTGGTATTACACAGAACATGGAGAAAGTTGCACCATAAGTGGCTTTAAAAGATCCAACTTCCAGAGGGAAGAAGAGCAATCTGAGCAGTTTATATGACCAGTTACAGAATTTGAGCACGCAGAAATTATACTCATTTAGACTCCAAAAGCGTATTTTTGCTGTAATCAGCTATTGCAGTTCCTTGAGAGTCTTTTATCACACAATCTGGGTTTCTTTAATCTTGCTTTATGTCCCTGGCTCACGTGTCTTTAGCAGTTTTACTTAACAGCAACAGAACTGGTTTGTTCACAGGAGAAAGTTATCATACTCCCAAACAAACCACCAGCTTAACTATCAAAATTCTGGTTACACCTGGGTACTACCACACCATTTTTGGTGTACATACCACACCCATGTATTTTTCCAGGCTACCAAGCATTAGTAGCTTGCTGCCATGGTAATTTATTTTCCCAAGACTACAGATGGCTGCAGATACAGTTGGGTTCCCCCAGAGGGCTGCTGGACCAACCATCTGCTGCTGTGATCAGAAAGGACTGCAAACCAGCTCCCCTGTGGGAATCCAGCACAGAAAGTCAGATGCCACCACTCAGAACTGCTCAGAGGACATGATCAGTGTATCATCATCACCAGCCGAGAATGTAGAGCAGTGAGGTATTTCACCAGATATTATCAGATGCAGAGGAAGGGTCATGGCACCCCACAGGAAGATCTGACGTGACCCAGAGCAAAACTCAACCCTAAATCAAGCAGCAGTTTTCTATTACAAGGTTTTCTCATCTTCCCAGTTTGTTGATGCTCTCTGCTGGCAATATAGTGACTCTGGGCTAGACAATGCTTTATTTTGCAGGAACCAAAACTCCCATGTCTAAAAACCTCAGATGTGGGAAAGAATCCAGCTCAATGGAGAATTTGACCCTCTATTCTCAAGCAGACTATTCTGAGTTTTGAATTAATGTCTTTCCCACACTGTGCTCAGCTCAGCTCTAATGAAAGTTAAAAAAAAAAAGTAAAAGAAGGGTATTTTGGCTAACTCCTGTCACCTATGGTGGGGAAAAAAGCAGATGTGCCACCAGGAGTTGACACTGTCTCTACTGTAGAAGTCATTGCATAGGATGGGTAGGACATTTCACAGTAACAGGAGCTGGAAAGGATTTTAACCAGCATGTGTTTTCATTTCATAGCTACCTTTTCCTTTAACCAGCAGAGCAGATGTGTTTTTTGCTTACAGATGAGCATTAATCCTTTAATGAGAAGACAGATCTCATGCAAGGTGGAGGCTTTCTGAGAGAGTAAAATCTACTTATCTCCTGTAACCAGGCCAAGCATCTCCACTCTCACCACCACAGGAGGAGATTTCTGCATCTGTTGCCACTTCACTTTCTTAGGCTTGTCTGATGTCAGCAGGTACAACAGGAGTTGCAGACACGACCAGTAAGCACTTACAGTGAAATGTTCAGTGCCATGCTGCTCCAAGGCTGGTAACAGTGCCAGGCATTCTAACAAGCATCTAATTTCCCCTGAGCTCCCACAAAAGCAGCAACATGTTTAATCAACACCATGAAACATCAAAACTTAAGTGACACATGGCAATAAAGGATGAAAGTTTCATTTTATTTTGTATCAGTGAGCATGAGCACATATAATGGGATTGAGAGAGACAATTCTTCACATCCTGCTGTACTCATACACACTTCAAGCAAACTTCTCTCATCCCCTTTCTCTCATCCCCAAATGAGCACAACTAATTATATAACAGAAAGATACCCAAAAGGAGGAGAAAAGGCAGGTACTTTATCCCCAAAGTATTACTACTTGTAGTGACTTTTTTGGTTAAAATTTTGCCAGCAAATGTTCAGAACTCCAAGGACACTCACAACTGCTCCCCTCTCCTGCTGACTGCAGTGAGTGTAGATCTCTTGGCTGCCCACAGGCTTAACCTTCAGCTCTTGAGGTTTTACAGAATAACTAAGGGCAGATTTCGGGTTTCAATTGCTCTTACATGTGAGTATCATAATCTGCAGAAAGGTGTTTTCCAGAAACAAATTCTGGCATGGAAAAACTTCCTTTCAACATGATGCTTCAGATGCCTTGTCATGGGGTCTGTTGCAGTAAATAACAGTCTGTGACAGCAACTAAACTGCAGTATTTTGACTGACACATGTCACATACATTCTCCATAAACATCCTTTTCCAGTGATTTTCAAGGATTGTGATTGTAGCCTGAAACATAAGTGGTCTTTTTCTTCCTGTCCCCATTGAGATACTTCCTTGGCACTCAGTGCTATTGTGTCCTCCCAGCACCAGAGCAAAAGAGCAGGAAAACTTCTTCACCAAAAGGATTTTCAAGCCCTGGCAAAGGCTGCCCAGGGCAGTGGTAGAGTCACCACCCCTGGAAGATTTAAAGATGTGTAAATGTGGCACTTAGGAATGTTTTTAGTGGTGGGCTTGGCACTGTTGGGTTAGTGATTGGAATGGAAGGTCTTAGAGGTCTTTGCCGATCTGATTCTCTTCCAACCCAATGCTATGGTTCAAAATTATCTACAAACTGAATTTTCAAATTTGTGAAGAATCATGTAGGAAAGGAAAGCTGAAATGGAGTAGCCTCATCTGATGGAGTTGTAAATCTGACAGACACTGGGCTCAGTAAGTAATATCTTACCGGAAATGCAAATTTCCCAAGACAAATGCATCCCATCCTGCCTGTAAACAACAGGTGGCTGGACAGGACAACCCAGGGCCTGGCAGTCAAGATCCTCATTTCCAAGGCTGCTCAGACAAGTCCCTGACTAGGAGACAAATGGTTGAGTATTTTTAATTTTTTTTCTCCCCTAATGAGCCAGAACCCCCTACAGATCCTTCAAAGTTCCTGCCCTTAAGACTGAGAATCATCCAGGACAGGCCAGGTGACACTTTCAGTGCCACCCTTGGCACTGAGCAGGGTTGGTGCAGGGAAGGAGCTGAGACAACATGCAGACTGACCACACCACTGCTGCAGAACCTGAGATAACAGGCTCATTCTCCAAAGCAGCAGCAGCTCTGATTTAGAATTTTCAGCTCATACGGACCTTAGAAAGGACACACTTGGCCAGCACTGCCAGAAATTAGGTATTTAGGGCCAAGGAAGGTGGGTTGTTCAAACTGCTGTGATGTGCCCAGAGCTTTCTCCTGAAAGGATATGCCAGAGAAGATGGTATTGTAGAGGTAGAGAAACTCTCCTGTGGCTTAAAACACTCCCTTCCCCCCAAGCCAGGCTTCCAGTTGTCACTCATTTGGTCATTTTCCACAAACTGTCCTACACCAACCCAGGGAGGTAGAGAGGGCCCTGCTGCACTGATTTACAGCTCCCTGCACACTGCAGCTGAGTGGATTTGGGAGCAGAGAAAACAGAGGAAACAGAGAGAAAAGACAGATCTACCCTTGCTCAGTAGCCCCACCACCTCACAGGAAACCTTGGCAAGGTGTCAGGAGTGGGGATGAGACACAGGGCCAAGGACATGTGATGCAGGTGGCCGAGGTAGAGCAACATGCAAATGTAGAAACTGAAAAATTGAATTGGTATTTTCATTTTCTCCTGGTGCCATGTGCCTGCAGGGTCGGGCATCTCATTGTGACATCACTGACTTGTGGATGGTGACATCACTGAGTGGCAGATTGTGACATCTCCGGGGGAATTATTGTGACATCTCACTGCTTATATCTGGATGTCAGCAGAGCCTGGGCCAGTCTGGCTTGAGACAAAAATGGCCACCAACACAGATGGCAACTGCCCCATCTGCCAGGACTCTTGGAAGGATGTGGCTTCTGCTCTGCCCTGTCACCACGGCTTCTGCCTGGGCTGCATCCTGCAGTGGGAAAAGATAAATCCCTCATGCCCACTCTGCAGGACACCGATAGAGACCGTCAGGTTTTCTGAGCAGGATGAATGGGACTACCTACAGTGGGTCATCACCTCCGCTGCAGAGTCACCAGAAGCCCGTAGCCAGGCAGGGAGAACTCCCAATCACCTGGATGAAAGCAGCGTCCATGGCCCTGAGGTGTCCCCCTGTCTTCTCCACAGGGAATGCGGTCCCCAGCTGAGCAGGTGGCTGCAGAGCCAGAGCCTGTGGGCGGCCTCCCGCCTGAGGTGTGGGCAGGACTATTCCAACAACAACAGCGTCTCCTGGACCCCGTGCAGCCCTGGCTGCACCAGAAGCTGGAGCAAATACACCAGGGCTGGTGGTGGTGGGTTGAGGCCATAGAGAGCCACATCCTGCGCTACCTCTGCATCTGTGGTCTGGATGCAGAGGGCTTGGCCCAGAGGCTGCTGGTCTTCCTTGCTGGGCACACAGCACTGCTGGTCCATGGCCTCATCGAGGTTGTTGCAGACCAGTGCAGCGAGGAGGCCCAGAGGCTTCTGCATCCCCGCACTGCAGAGGATGAGCACAACAGCCAAGCAGAGAGCACCAGCACATCCAAGTCCAGCAGTTTCAAATCCAGCAGCTCCCAGGAGGGTCCCACCAGTGCCTCCAATGTGGAGGAAGGAGTTGGTACTTCAGAGGTCACTCACCATGGGGGTCCCAGCCACCCCCCACCTGTGCCCAATCCTGCAAAGTGGGACCATGCCCAGAAGGAGCCGGAGCAGCTGGAGCAGCCAGCAGTGGCAGGTCCCTCTGCCCCACGCAGCAGCTGCAGCCCCTCTGCTCCAAGTCAGGGCAGGGGCTGCTTGCCTGGGGTGGCCCACTGTGCCCAAAAGAAGAAGGCCCCCAGGACTCTGGATTCTCCCCAGCCCAGCAAGAGGCCATGAGGGGACTGACTTGACCTCTGCAGCCCTAAGGGAACCTTGTAATTTCAAATTAAATGATGAAACATCATCTTTCTCTTCATTTCCCATTTCCCATTTCCTATCCAAAGCCAATGCAGTCCACAATGACTTTGGGAAGCAACATCACCTTTCCAGATCTGGCTTCCAGAAGGTGTTTGTGAGGTCTCCAATTAGGTCAGTCCCACAGAGCCACGGGTCTGAATAAATCTGTAGATGTCAGAGTCCCTCGGTAACTGAGAGAGCTGACATCCTTAAATGGGAGCATGGTTGAAAATCTCGCTTCATATATGATTTGGCTTGTGAAAGGAAAGTCTGAATCAAGAACCAAAAAAACAATGGAGAAATAGGATTCCAATAAAGTTCTTAGTTCTTGCAATTTTGTGAGCTAATTTGAAATAGATTGTTCAAGTCTGTAAGGACCTAAACCAGAACCCAGTAGTTGCTAGGCAGCAGTGCCTTTGCTCCGCAAAGACTCTGCTGTGAATGTGAGGTCAAGGGCAAACAGTCTTATGATGGTTGGCTCATTTGTTCTGCTCCAATCAGCACAAAAGGTGGTTTTCAATGATCTCCAGGGCCAGGAGGCCAATATCTGACAGCCAAGATGAAATGAAAGATTTAACAAAAATGGTGACCAGAAGTTTACTATTATTTTTGACATTAGAAGTTACTTAAAGTTGCAATGGCAACCCAACTTATCTCACACTGAACAGCGCACATTACACACAACTGGACAGAATCCACTTGAATCCATATTATCTGTTGTATTAGTAATGAGTGACAATGTGCCCCATCCCCACAGCAGCGGTGCAGTTGTTAAAAATAACCTTTTAATCTCTAATGCTGTGGCTGACCATTTTGTTATATTACACTGTAATTATTGCACAGCAAGTTGTTCAGTCAGGTGGAATAATAGACAAGGATGAGTAGTTTTTTAATCTTACTTCTCTCTTCATCTCAGAGCCTTTGTGCACATTTCCTCCCACCCTCCTTCTATCCTTTGCCATGCACAGATGTGTTTTCAGGTCCCAGAAACCTTGATTTTAATGTTTAACTTCGCAGATACTGTTATAAATGAATTATTTGCGATTTGGGTTGTACGGGTTCAGGTTCAAGGGTTCATGGTTCAGGTTGTGCAGTTTTGGGTTTGAGGGTTCTGGTTGTGCTGTTTGGACTGGGAGGGGGATGCAATGGGAGTGTAGAGCCAGAAGGCGGTGCTCCGAGTGAGGGAAGGGGGGGCCACTGCGGACCTTGTGGATTGGCAGCATCAAGGATCAATGACCTCTCAGGTTTGGACCGTGGTGACAGCAAATCACACGACACCCCGTGAGGTAGAAGGTGGACCCCAGACACAAGCCAACCCAGAGCCTAGTGGCGGCAAAAACTGGCCAATGGGCCCTGGACTTGGGGGGAAGCCCAGTGGGAAGAGTTGGTAGAGGCATAACAGGAGGCACCGGGGAGAGAGTGGGTCCTCCTGTGGCAGTCTGCTACATGGAGAGTACCTCTGCCTCAGTGTAAGAAAGGGCTACTCCCTTTCCTGGCTTTCTGGGTTTGGATTACACCAGTTAACAGTGACAACAGTGACTGGCCAATCGTCTTTATTTCAGACACTGGTTGCTTATTTTTGTTGCCTCTAACAGGCAAAGGATACTACAACAGAAGACGGAAAAAAGTCATGGTGAAAAGCTTAGAGCTAAGCAGCTCGTGCAAAAAGGGAACCGCACATATAAGAAGGAAAACTTTCATTTTATCTTGAAACCAGTGGGAACTATGATTCAAAATGTGACTTTTGACCTGGATGTCTCTGGAGTCAGACACCAGGATACCTGATTTTAATTTTGAGGAATCCACTCACAGCATGGATTTACCCCGGAAGCTGCTGGTTCTAGAAGTACATAGTGCCTTGGAGCAGTGTTTCAGGGGTCGAGATCCCCAGACTCCCAGCTTCCCCATCTGTCAGCCTCCGAGGACCTCAAGTGACAGTCAGGCTCCAGTTTCTTTGTTCTTTGTTTTTGAAAATCTAATGAGCTTCAGCTCTTGCTGGAACTGTCTTTTGGTTTCAAAAGGCAGGCCATGGGAAAGATCAGTGGCCAGCAGTACTGAGCAGCATCACAGCTTGAACAGCACATGTCTTCTCAAAGTTATTTTCACCCATTTTCAGTTCTTTCCCTCAGCAAAGTTTAAGTCTTAGATGCTTTCAATATGGAGGTTTCACACAATTTTTAAAACAACTCTGCTGATTTTTTTTCTTGAAATAAAAAACATCCTACCTGGCTGAAGAGATGTGTGACCTACACACCACTGGATGAAGGACAGAGCGCAGGATAGCAGCCCTTTGTGCTTGTTTTGCTCTTTAGTTTGTCACTATCTGCTGTTTCTCTCTTTTGGTGGCAGGCTAATGAATGACAGGGTTTAGTAAATATTTGGTCTGACACAGTAAAACCATTCTTAGTTGTTTGCATTCCTTTCTGGATCTGTGGGATTAACTATCCCAGAGAAGTCTTCTGTTGCAGGTGTCCATTCCTATTGACTCTGCTTTGGGCTTGCCTTTTAGGGATGCGCAGTTCTCTAAGTGCAACACCTTACCAGGACGCAGGACCTTAGCTGAAAGTATGAGAAGAAAATCTACAAGAGCACAGACTTAAGGTAATTAAATGCTTCCTAGTTTCTTGGCATCCCAAATGAAAGTGTTTTCTGCAAGACCCACAACAGCTAGAAGAGAACTTGTCCTTTTGTGAGAAAGAGTTCCCAAAGATAAGAAAAACTAAACAAAAGGAAAACATAAAAGCAAAACTCTCTGTGTTGTAGAGGTTTAAGAAATGACTGATAAAGACTTATAATAGAAGCCTTTAGACAAACTTTCTAACACTGACTAAAGCCCCATTCCAGCTGGGAGCTCACTGAGAGCCCGTGCTAGGGTCCCATCATCTGCCAGCTGTGGGCAGCTTGCAAACCATTTAGATAAATGGCTTCCATCCTTGAAACATTTAAAGAAAACCAAGCAACCCTCTTACCCTGGAGGAACTTTTGGCAGAAATTAGCAAACATAAATAATCTAGCTGTATGCTGGATGTATGATGTATATTAAACAGACCTTTAAATGTGTTCCAGAGCACATGGGCTCTTAGCCACAAATCACCTGAGCCTGTGAAGGAAGATTTGGTGAACACTGGCATAAGTGAGAAACAACATGAGCATCTTTGTGATGACAGTTCTTGAGGAATATTCTAAATTTAAAGACAGGTTTTTTCCATGTCCATTTTGGTCCATTCGTCTTGGATTTTGTAAGCATCACAGAGGCACAGGAGACAAATTTCATATTTAGCTGGAAATTCAGTGAAAGGAAGTGGAAGACCACATGGAAAGTTTTACAAAAAATTTAACTGCTTTGCCCCTCTACAAACCTTAAATCTTTCTCTGGAAAGATTCCCCAAAGCACACTCTCTGTTCCTTTTGACTGGTTGCTTTCAAGAATTGCCCCAGAAGGATGACACTGCCCATCCTCTTTTAGGTGCTCAGGTCATGTCTCTCTGTTGTTCTTTGCCCATGACTTCCTTGCCTTACTGTAACATTCCCAAGGAAACCTGTGGATTTTGGAGGTGATGATGCTAATCCAACCTATAAATAATACAGCCTTGCAAAGAACACACTGGACCATAATATTTGCACATTATTTGGTCTAAATGACCTTGCTCTGATTTCTAGAGGGTCATTTTGTATTTAATGGTTCAGCTGAATTCCTTGTCCTGAAAGATTAAGTTTCTAATCATCTCATTCAATAAAGATGGAGCCATTCCAGACCTTCCTGAGATGAAACCAGCCATAAGAATACTGGACATGTATGTGGATTTTCTGAAGTGATTACTTTTGTCTAATCCTACAGAAAAAATATCTTGCTGAAAAACAATGGCTGTAATTTAAGTGAAAGGCTGCTAGCTAAAATTTATTCCAAAGTATAAGTTTAATAAAATTATATGTAAAGCAAAACATGAATATTGACAAAGAGTCTTTACAATGCTTCTCTACAAATTTTAGCAGAAATTCTAATGGTCTTTTTTTTTGAGTCCCACAATTACAAAGAACATGAAAAAGCACATTGCAACTGAATATTTTCAGCTCCTGCAAAAACATTAAGCAAAACAGCAGAAACAGTTATACTTGAGCTGCATTTCCAAAGCCAGGGTTTTACCTTAATGCTTAAGGTCAGAGAAGGGAGAAGGAGAGGATGAGTTTGTTGAACATAAAGCCATAATGAAACTGTGCAAATTAATTTTGTTCCTCCCCAGATGGATATTCTCATATTTGAAACATCATTGAAAATTGGGCCAAATTTCAAGTGACTTTATTTCAATCAGCTGTGTTGAGCCATTATAAAGAGCATTATTGGTCTGGTTTACAAAGTATCTGAATGAATGATAAGCAGAAAATCTGCACATTTAAAATGACACTTTCTTGAATAAGTCACATTTTCCAGAGGATTCAGAAAGCTGGTTTAGCTTTGGTATGTTGAAGGGAGATTTCTGTGTCTATAAGAAGTCAAAAGACCTCACACCTTTGCTTAGCTCAAGGCAAACAGGTTCTGAGGGGTCACTTGCTGCTACTGAGGACACAGACCCTGGATTCTGAGCATTTCCAAGAAGTGCTTGCTTTATTTTCAGACTCATGAGAGAAAATATGTAATCAAAGAAAAAATGTAATCAGTTGAATTCAGACATTGCTTTGCCCTCCATTAAGCCACAAAATTACACTCTACCCTTCTCATTAGTACAAACACAGAAACATTGACAGCCTTGGTCTGGAGAAAAAGGAAGACTGTCACTAGCAGTCACCTCATCATGATGAGAGCAGTCAGGGTTGGCAGAGCTGCTCTGCACTTAAGTCTCCAGCTATCACATTGACTTACTGTATTCACACTAAGTGAAAAATGCAAAATAAACCCAGTATTTTCCTCCAAATAAGATACTGGGAATTTAAATCTGCTTACTTGTTTGTCATGCAGGCATTTATGCCAAAAGGGAATGTAACATGAATCCCACAGAAGACTACTTTTCACCCCAATAACACTGTTACTTTATTGGTCGTTTAAATTAAGTGATGTATTTTAAATATCTGTGCCTCTGAGCACTTATATCTACATTTCCTAGATAAATCCAACTGCCATTTTACATTTGTAATTCTGTCCTTAGGAAGCAAGATCTTGTAAAGCAGAGAGGTGAAAAACGCAACTTAAAGCTCTAAAAGATGCTGTTTAATTTGCACAGAACTAATTTGTAATTTAATTTAAAATTACTTAAATTAATTTGGAATTTAATGTATAAGAAAAATTTGCACATTTCACAACACACTTTTGTGATGGAAAATGGTCTCTTAAGACAGCATTAATTATGTAAAAGATGATGTTAGGTGACATTAGAGCACTCATTCAAATCCCTGATATAAAAACTCTACTTTTAAAAATGAAATAATCCAGGCAGTCCCACCTCAAGTTCCAAGCTCCACCCTCACAGTGCTAACCTGAGCAGTGTGCAGGACGCTTGGACAGCCCCCCCACCCCTAGTGGATGTCTGAAGCCAAGCTCAGATCTTGGCCAGTCACTGTTTTTTTTCTGCTGTTTTCATGGATCATTTCCCTGCAAACTGAGAAGGACACAGAGCCCTGCACTGCTCTCTGGCTGGCAGCAGCTGTGTGACCTGGGTGACCAGGAGGCTCCAGCCACTGCGTGCTGCTGCTCAAAACAGCTTCAGGCACTATCCCAGTGACACTGAAAATGTGTTCTGCATGTCTGCACAAGGAAAGACTGATCCCACAGGGACGGGTTCCAGGGCTGTGAGCCACACAAGGAGAACAAAAATAACACGTGACATGGAAATTGAGGCGATGTCAAGCAGAAAAACTGGACAAAACTACAGCTAAACTAATTTTTAAAAATAATAGACTGAAAAGATATTCTGAAAGATAACATCAGTTGTTAAATCTTTGAGTTGGAGGTGGAAGAAAAAGGACAGATCATGTCAGTTTCATCTGGATCACTGCTCAGATGGATTTATTTTCACATTTAAATAATCCATAGTGTACTGATTTCATGAAGCCTCTCTCACATACAGATTCCAAACCGCAACAGGCTGTAAGCTACCTGATCCTGTGCTCTTTACTAAACACCATCCATTGCTTAGTCACTTTTTCTGTCCGTGAATCCAGAGGCAAGTATGATGCACCACACAGTGAGAAGCAAATTACATGTTAGAAAGGTCTGGAAGGGCAAAAGCTAGAGCCAGAAATGCAAGTTAATTTTGACATCTAGACTACAATAATTTCCAAAGGAGACCAAAGGAAGAACACTCAAACGGCCACTCACAAATTAGAGGTAAAACTGAAGATGTCTGAGGGATTCCGTTTTGTTGGCAATTCTGGCTTTGAAAGGGGCAAGTTCAAAATTCAGGCTGTACTGCTGTACCTCAAACTGGGCAACCTAATCCTGGGATGCATCCAAGTAACTATTATTTGTGAAAATTCTGCTTATAAAATATCTGGCATGTCTTGGGATGCCAATGCAAGCCTATTTCCTATGCACATGCTCTCTTCAGAAGGGATGTGTTCCTCCTGGCTGGGGTGCAATCCAATGCTGTGGGAGGGATTTCCTTTCATTCTTTGAAATGAGCTTTTTAAAAATACTTTTCTTTGTAATACTCACTTCATACATTTCAGTGCAGTTGAGTTTGCAAGTTGGTGAAGAGATTCAATCTCTTTCTGCCTTTAAAAATTGGAGGTGGCGTTTTAGTAAACACGATCTGGGTGAAAGATTCTGCTGATGCTTGTGTTATTGCCAGTCTGGTGTAATTCCATGAAAGTGTTTTTGGTGTAACTTAGCTCATGGCTGAATTTAGTCAATGGTAGTGACCCTACTTCACTGCAATTTCGTAATACGAAGTCTTGGGAGAGAATAAAAATTACAATATGCAGAGTATAAAGAAGTCAACATTACTTGCTATTTCCATGTGGGGTTTTTCTCAGCTGCCTGAGCTGCAGTTGGTGGCTGTAGCACCTTCCTCTCTGCTACGTCCTGACAGCTATCAGCAGACCAAAGTGCAGATGAGAAGTTTTGCTCCCCACCCCTTTGTTTGTACAGAGACTGTTTCAAAAATTCTTTTGTCAAGATCTGGGCCAGAATACTCTTGGATCAGACAAATGACAGCAGTGCTCCTAAGGAAGTTTAGTGGCTTTCTGAGAACCCAAAGTCAAGGTTTGTACGGTTGCAATACAAACTATAAAGAGAGTCATTCTTTAGCAGAGAGGCCTCACAATAATAAAATAAAATTCTCCTCACTATTACAGTCACAGTCAGAAATAGAAGTCATCAACTCTCTGGCTTTTTTCTCCCAAAACCTGTGAGCAAAACACTGACCAATTCACATAAAAAATTAATAGTATCTAGTATTTCAAAAATCAACAACCTAAGTAAGATTAACAGATTTTTAATTTTGTCAATTAACTCCGTTTGCATCTGAGTTAAAAGACACAGGTTTGATTAGAACAGTGAAGCTTCAGGAACGGATAGGTTCAGCTGCCTTGAGTATCCTTTACCAGATCACGTCAGAAATTCAGACATCCTTCCCTGGGTAACTGTGAAAGTAATGTTGTATTGCACATAGAAGGTGTGTGCCCAGTGAAATGACCGAGGTGCTGTAAGGCATCTGTTTTCCTGCTGAATGTTTGTATCTGTGACCCTCCTTCTTCTCTGGTCATCTCCACAGATGAAATCATGAGCGCCATGGTTTGAGTTCTGCCAGCATGGGGGAAGTCTCACCTGATCCCCAGGATATGGGGAGAGAGGCACAAGGAATGCCAGCTCCAAGGCTCTCTGAAGGGCGTGTCACGTGTGTGCAGACCTGTCCCAAGTCCTGCCCTGCAGGGGGATGAGGAACTCTCCCCACAGCTGAGTGAGGATGAAGCAGAACTTCAGAGAAGGCCCCAGGAAGACAAGAAGGCTGCACAGGGAGTGGCCAGACAGAGTCAGACACAGCTCCTTGGGGCTGTGACTTGACACACTGACTGGGTATGTAATTTGCTTCTCACTGGCTAAGCTGAGAAGAGTTCACAGGAATTGAGACAGTGACCTCACCAGTACATGACATTACAGACTCTCCTTACAATTATATAGAAATCTCCATTTTTTCACAGACACTGACTTTGAACTACACTTGCTAAACAAGCATTTTATTAAAATGTCACATTTCAGCCCTGGAGGGTGCATTAAAAAGGCCGACACAGAAATCACTGGCTCCAAGATGATTCCCTGAAATCTGCGTGAAATGAAAGAGGGGGAAAAAGAGCAAGGTAGAAAATACAAACTTTTAGCCATACTTGGAGCCAGATATATCCCCCTCCTGAACCCTTCTAACAATTCACTTGTATAATTCAAAAATAGTCACAAATTCTTCCCTTCTCATGAGTCAAAAAACTGTTTAACCTTCAGCAACAAAAGAGTCCTCTCATCCTGTTTATTACACAGATGTACCAGTCTGCTAAAAGTAGAGATGAAGAAGAACTGAAAATTAAGACAAAGTTAAGGCTATGCCTGAGGTCTCTTTTATCTACAAAGTGTTATTACACATTCACTCCCATTTTGCCATTCAAAGTGCATTAGAATTCTATAGTTCACAGGAACACAGAATAACAGGATGGGTCAGGTTGGAAGGGACCACAGTGGGTCATTTGGTCCCACCTCCCTGCTCAAGCAGGGTCATTCCAGAGCATGTGTCACAGGATTGTGTCCATATGGGTCTGAAGTCTCTCCAGTGAGGGAGACTCCACAGCCTCTCTGGGCAATCTGATCAGGGCTCGGTCACTGCACAGGGAAGAAGTTCTGCCTCCTGTTCAGGGGGAACTTCCTGGGCATCAGTTCCTGCCCATTCCTCTTGTGCCATTGCTGGGCCCCACAGAGTACCGCCTGATCCATGCTCAGAGCCCTCCATCCCGACACTGACAGGGATGAGGTCCCTTCTTAGAAGTTTCTCCTTGAGGCTCAACTGCTCCCTCAACCTTTCCTCATAATTGAGATGCTCCAGTTGCTTCATCATCTTTGCTGCTCTCTGCTGGACCCAGAGTCTGCTTCATAACCTCTTGCACAAGGCACGGTTATGTTTGTGTCTCTTTACATCCTCATTGCAATCAAGTGCCCAGCCCCTGTGTTTGATGAATTGCCCAGTGTCACCAAAGGCACTCAGCACAGGGCTGGGTGCTGTAGCTAACCCTGTAAAGCAGCTGATCAGAATCTGGAAGCCACTCTCCACACAGGGGCTTATGTTACAGTCTTCAGGTGCTGGTCAGGAGCAAACAGTGTGCAGAAATTGCTGGTGAGGGCTCAGCTTCTCCCTTCTGTTATTCTGATGCCATGATTACTTTTTGCCTTTTCTTTTATATACCTTTCATATACCCTTTTATATAGCTTTTATGAATCCTTAGTGCTTTTGGCATGCATACTTGTAATTCCTTAAGTTTGATTCCTTAGCATAGACCAAATATTCCATTAAGCCAGAGACCAAACATCCTGGAGGCCTCACTGCTGGAGGCTGGAAAGCCCTAGGCTATTCTGAGAAACCAAGGTCTTCCCTAGAACACATCCTGTAAGCTAAGATAGGCCCATCCAGGGGCCCATTCCTCAGGACGGGGGTTCATTCAAGCCTCTCACTGGGGAGTCTTTGATAGATATGCTAATTTGCAAGGTCTATAAATTGTATACGCGATCTATCGTGTGTGTGCATTTCGGCGCATTCCACCTTGGCAAAGTGGTGCACCTAAGGATCCCTCAATAAATACCAAGGTAAAAACCCTTTTTCCCTTAACCGTGTTTGGCTCTTAATTTTAAGACCAGGGAAAGGCAACAATTCCAGTTCCCCTCCTGCAGGTTCTTGCCTCTTTCAGAGCAGAGTTGCACCATTCCTAGGAAAAGCACCTACCTGCTAACACAAACATTAAGAGTGGAACTGCAACTGAATTTCAAACTGTGGTTTGTCCACATGAAAGTGCTTTAGTACAGTTGCTTTCTGGCAAGCAGCAAATTCTAAAAGATCTCTTTGATTTTCTTCCATCTCTTCCCTCTTCTACAGGTGAAGGTAAGTCACAGCTGCTTTTGAGTTTCTGTTGTGTGAAGGGACCACTTTTCAAAGGTCACCTGGGGATGGGATTTGAGCACCCCGCATCTACAGACCTCCTCCTCTCTGCTGTCTGCACTGGTCCTCTGCAAGTGCTCAGCACCTGATAGGGTGCTTTCCTGTTAGGCATTTCCTTCAAGATATACTTGCTTTCACAGGCACTCTCTTTCAACAGTCTCATGAAATTTCCAGCCACTAGCCTCATATGAATTATTTTTATTTATGTTATTTCTGGCAGGTCTCGGCCCATGGGTGCTGGGTCACAACTAAGACCCTGTTTTGAAAATCAATCCAGAAACAGGTGAATTTTGTAGTATTCCCTGGGCTTTCCTTCCAAGCCAGTCAATCTGGAAGGGAAACAACAAAACAAAAGGGGCGATGAATGGATTGAGAACAGCCCCGTGGAGAAGGACTATGGGATACTGGAGAAGGAAATGCTGGAAATGAACTGGCACTGTGTGCTTGCAGCCCTGAAATGCCTCTGTACCCTAGGCTACGTCTCAAAAGGATGTTCAGCAGGTCAGGGGAGGGAATTCTGCCCGTCTGCTCCAGTAAAACACAGGAACAGGTTGCCCATGCATGTTGTGGATGTCCCATCATTGGTAGTGTCCAGAGTCAGGCTGGATGAGGGTCTGATGAGCCTGGTCTAGTGGAAAGTGTCCCTCACCATGGCAGCAGGCTTAGACTAAATGATCTCCAAAGATCCCCTCCATCCCCACCCTTTCATTTCATGATTTCAGGGCACACGGGACATTAGGGGAAAAAGAAATGAAATGTGATCATGGCAGTGAGTTGATGGGGGAAATGTTCTGGGGCACAGATGTGCAAGGAACTCAAGATGAACACAGCACATTGGGGATGAGTCCTCTAAAAAGTATGAAATGCATCTCCCGGAGTATCTGTGGTCTTAGTTTCCACAGAAAAGACGGAATATCTTGGTATTCTGAAATTCCAGGTGCTGCCTGCATATTTAGACCTTTAAAAGTCCAATTCCAAAGGGGAATATAAATGGCATACTTTAAGAGGAGCCTAAGCAAAGAAAAACACCCCTCCCAATAACAATACAGAAAAGTCCTGATGAACAAACTTCCATCTTTTCCCATGTGGATTGTTAAGCACCAAAGTATAGCAATGGACATCCTCCATTTGCACAGGTTTGAAAAGAGATCTCTGCACTCTGAGGCAGAGCCACACAGTGGTTGCACACAACATCCTTGACTCACACCAGCCAACCTCAAACTAGGAGAAATTAGTTCCAAAGGGAAAAGGAACTGTTTGGGCCCAGTGATGACAATAGCCAGAGGCAAGAAGGGATGATGGCACAGCATGGCCCATGTGGTGATGGGTCCTGGGCTCTCTTGAGTTGTCACAGTGTTCCTCTGACCCTTGAACCCCACTCGGTGGGGACAGCAACTCCAGCTCCTTCCTGAGGCTGTGGGGAGGAGCACAGAGGCACTGGCTT
>VZRQ01007983.1:187997-206648 GCA_013397975.1 Machaerirhynchus nigripectus | reverse complement strand
ACACCCAACCCCACACCCACCACCGGCACCAAACCCCACCACAGCCCTCACCCCACACCCACCCCCGGCACCAAACCCCACCACAGCCCACAGCTTCCCACCCCGTGGCGGGATGGGGAGCTGGGGCACACCTTGCCAAGCCATCCAGCTCAGCTGCCTCTCCACGGAACCTGCTGAAAAGCATAACCAAATACGTGGTTAATAAGCACAACCCCATATTTACATAAAACAAGGTGCAGTACAGCAGGAGCTGGGACTTCATCGTGGTGTATCAAAGATTTTGCTATGGAAAAGCCAATCCTGCTTTTCAAAGGCCTTTAGTGGGATCCTTAGAGCTTTGTCTCCTTCAGAGACATCTTCCAAACTCCTTTTGTTTAGTCTTTTGTTGCTAATTAACCCTCTTGAGCTGTTTGCTCTGCTCTGGAGGCCTGACCTTTCATTGAAGACGTGTGATATTTTAAAGCTCTGATTAAAATATTTCTATTAAGTGCTTTTTCAATGGACAAAAGTCTTTTAACATAAACAAAATGTAATCTATTAAATATTTGGGCTTGCTAATATGTATCAATTTGCCACAACATTTTATTAACTGCACAAGCAAAAAATGTCTTTGATTTAAAAAAAAATTGGGGTTTTAGTGCTTATTTATAAATATTTGCTTGAAATCCGTCAGAAATAGCAGAAATCTAGAAAATACAACTGAATTAAAGCTATCTGTGGCACACGAACCCTGGAGTTGGACTCGATGGTCCTTGTGGGTCACTTCCAAGTCAGGATATTCCATGACTGGCCTTGAGCATTGTTACTGCTTTGGTCACACCATTCCAAGGAGTGACTGTGGCTGGTGGAGGGTGTTGTCTGTCAGGACTCCTTTTCCTGTGGGGACTTTTAACCCTGACTGTGAGGGTTTGGCCTGCGCAGCCCTGGCTGGGGGGCTGCACCTCCAGGGCTGCACAGGCAGAAACACCAGGGGTTACTCCCAACTCTGGCAGAACCTTCTCGCTTCTGCTTTCAAGTGGGCATTTACTGGGCTGCTCTGCAGCTCCAATGAACTCGTTTTCAGTAAAAGCAAGGCCTTGAAAGACGATTGCTTGATGCAAGACATTTCCAACTTGATAGCATCATAACATGAGATCGTTAACCACACTGAGCCGAGGTCTGATGATGGCACAAGCCCCAGGTGGCTCCACAGAAGAGGGGGAAAGAGGCCATGTGGCAGCGGGTGAGCAGTGCTGGGCCAGGTGGTGTCAGTGCCTCCCTCTCAGGATCCCAGCCCCGGTGCCTGGCTGGGACACGCTGGGCGCCCGGCAGCCAGAGGATTCCTGGGGCTGGGAGCACACGCCAGTCCCACCCGTGCTACCTGACCTGCAGCTGCCCCAGGTGCTCTGTGCCATCCATGCCCACAGCAAACATCTGCGGAGAGGATGCAGAGTCAAGGCAGCAGCCCCAGGCTGGGTTTAGGTCAGTGAGGTGAGACGCTCCTGCCTGGGGAGCCCACGGTCGAGTTTTGGTTTCCACAGATCGCAGGCACCACACATGGCACAAGTTGAGCACATAATCACCAGTCATACACTGTAGGTACTTTTACCATATTTCAAAGGGTTTTCAAGGCACCTGTTGCTATTCCCCTAATATTTCAGGGCTAGTGATGGATGTATTTCAGGGATGTGTGTAAAGGACCTGGGCTGTCAGCACGGCAGGGTACTGGACAGGCACCCACCTTTTGGACTTTCCCAGAAGCTTCCTCTTGCATCACCATTTCTCTCCATTTGGAAGTTTCCCTGTCCTCAGCTGTGCAAGGCTGGTGCCCATCTGCACTGCCCTGGGATGTTGAATGCTGCAGCATTTAGAAGTGTTGGAATTCTGGCTGCTCCTGGGGACAGCAGAAGACCCTGCATGTGTTGGGAGTTCAGGGCCAAAGGCTCCTTGGGGAGAAAAAGGCTTGTTCAGAGAAGAACACAGATTTCTGTCAGCTCTGGCAGACAAGGAACATCTTGAGCAGCTGAGGTGACGCGCTGCTCTGCACCTGTGCTGCCCATTTTGTGTCCCTAAGCTACCGCTGGCATCACTGTTCATTTCACTTACAGAAACACTTGTGCTGGCTTCTGTATGGGACTGCATTTCTGTTTTCTTCCTCATGCTTTAAAATATATTTTTTATTTCATACATTGCTGAAAGCGCCTTCAGGCATGAAGTTCTTTCCTTTCTTTTGCAGTAGTTTCCCAGCCAACCATAATTGTTCCAAAACAATCTATCACAAACCACTCAGCTCCACCTGGAGAGGTGCCCAGTGTCCCTGCAGAGGCCATCCTCCGTGCCAGGCCGGGCAGAAACCTTTTAGACTGTTAACCCCTCCTGACAGAGGTTGCATCTTGCTGAACAGCTGCAAGTTGCACCAGGGGAGGTTTAGGTCACATATTAAGAAGTATTTTTTCATGGAAAAGGTAGTAAAGCACTGGCACAGCTGCCCAGGGCAGTGGGGGAGTCACCCTCCCTGGAAGTGTTCAAAAACCTGCGGGTGTGGCACTTCAGAACACGAGTCAGCAGTGAGCATGGTGTGGGGCTGGGTTGATGGTTGGAGTTGATGATCTCAGAGGGCTTTTCCAACTGTAACAACACCGTGATTCCATGATTCTATGAAATATTTGCACAGCCCTGCCCTGCGCTCCCTGATCAGGGCCTCTCCAGTGCAAACAGGCCGTCACCACCAGCACATCCGCTGTGTGATGGCCACGGGGGCTGTGACCCCGCACACAGGGAGTTCAGGGAGAAGTCACCACAGTCAGTGAGCATCTGCCTCCTTGCCTCATCGCAGAGAGCAGCACTGTGCTGAGAGGCACAGGCACGGCTGCTGGGGCTGCAGGATGCTCCCATCCCAGCACGTGCCCCGCCACGTGCCCCTGCAGCCCCTGGCTGCTCCCTGTGAGCCCCAGAGAGAGCAGGAGATGGCAAATCCTCCAGCCAGGGAGGGAATGAAAAGGAGATAAGAGGAGTCAAGTAGAGTGGAGATGTTTCCCCCTACCACAGACTGTTTGGAAGCTGAAAAATTGACTTTCCTTTCATCCATTTTAATGCCGAAGGGCGGGCGAGCCGCGGCCCGGCTCTCCGCTCTCGGTGCTTTGTCATCCCGACACTGCAATTCCGGATGTGTGATGGGAAGGTCCTGCCGATGCCAGGTCCCAGGCGACAGCGCGAGGGCACGGAGCTCGCAGGGCTGGGAGCTGGGGCCTCCCCTCCTCGCTGCCCCACACACACGTGGGATGGCAGGGCAGCAGTGGCAGAGGATTGTCTGGTGTGTGCAGTTAATTTAATGCTGAGAAACCCACCAGACTGGGGAACTGGCTCTTTTCATAAATAAAGGCGAGTTCCCTCCATTTCCCGTTCCCAGCCACAGGGCTGAGGGAGGAAGAAGAAGATCTTGGTAAGGGAAACCTGGCAGAAGTTTCCCTTGTACTGGTTTTTCAGCTTTCCTACAAGGAGACCCAATTCTTGTTTAGCTCAAAACCATAGAACTCCATCAAAGGCGGCTGTGGAACAGCACCTGCAAGGTTTGAGGCAAAAATTGTGCTCCAGCATCCCAGTCTGGCCTGATGGATCCCTCTGGCCAGGGATCCAGTGGGATCCTCAAAGGCCCTGGGTGGGTGCTGCTCTCCTTGCACAAGACATGAAGGTGCTGCTGATCTGCTGAGCACCCTTCCCCTCAGATGAGGGGAATCCTGAGGAGAACAGGTCAGTATGATCCTGCTACCCCATTCTATGATTCTGCCTTTGCCCAGTTTATTTATACAGTATCATCTCCTGTAGCTCTCGTTTCAGCACGTGGCAGCACAAGCAACAGGTGAAAGTGGGTGAAATTCTTTCCAGTTTTCCCTATGATTAAAGCCCTGCTATTCCAGGGAACATAAAGCACAGTCACAGAATGTCAGCTACTCCTTGAACATCATTTCATGATCATAATGCTGTCATTAGGAGTGTGTTTCAAGTGTGTGTCTAACAGCTCAGGGACTGTCACCTGTAACAAATTCCTACCTGGGCCTTGTTTAAATCTAACAGCCTGCCTTCCTAGATCATACTGCATCAGCGAGTGCACACCACTCCTTGGAATTAGGTTTGTATAAGGAAAGATTAGCCTTGTATAACATAATGCTACATTTTGTTGTTCTGAGCTATACTAAATGTAAATCATGTCTCAGGCACTGCAATAATTCAAACAGGAAATGCAAAAGGAAAGACATCAATATGAAAAAGGAAGATAGGCTGTATAGGAACACAGTACGTCTGGAACTGGTTTTGAAAGTCAAATGCACACCTTTATTTACAATGCGTGGAGACTGTTCAGTTACCAGTGAATTTCTGTGAAATAATGTCATATCTGCACCTTTATGAACGGCACAGCTGGAGGAGAACGGGGATGAGACAGCAGCGACTCGGAGCTGGCAGAGGAGCACCCTCAGGAGCAGCACTGCCTCTGCCTCTTCCAGCTGGGCAGAAATATGGAGATCTGGAAGTTTATAAAAGTTCCCTTTGGAGAAAGAACTGAAGGAAGCACTTGCTACAGAATTAAGTAATGCAACTCTGTGTTTTAATAGTGCTTTATAAAAACAATGAAAATGAAATTAAAATGCAACACAGGGACAGAACACTTTGCCTCATTATCTGCAGCAGAGAGGCAAAGCCTTCAGGCCCAGGACACTTCGTCCAGGTGGAGGATTTACCTGTGCTGTGAGGACACAGACTCTGTACCTGCCCCGGGCTGGGTGAGGAGCAATGTGCCTGAAAACCACCCCGGGAGCAGCAGACGTCACCCTCGGCTCTGTGGAGGGGAGGCAGCGGTGCCACAGCCAGCCACGGACAGGGCAGAGCTCCAGGCAGGGGAAGGGGCTTCTCCCGGGAGCAGAGCTCTGTGGAGCAGCCCAGTGGGCCCGGCTGTGGGGCCAGCATTCCCTCCAGGAGGCTGTAAAGGAGTGTGGGGGAGGGCAGTGGGAACTGTGGGGCCTCTGACCGTTTATGCAGGAAACACATGCATGTTATGGGGACCTGGGACTCAGGTGGGGGCATGGCCTCAGTTCAAATGGAATTAAGTTATTGTGGTGGTTTGGGGCCCCCAAAGACAGTTATTTTTCCTTCAGATACTGTGAGGGTGTTTTAAGTTTACCCATGAAGGTTCTCACTGTCTCTTGCACTGCTGCTGCTGCTTGTCCTGGGCAGATGTGGTGTGTGTCTGGTGCCAGCCTCTGTGGCACTGGCAGAGCTCTCTGTTAGAACCACAGCAGAGCTTCAGCTTCCAGACAGCTCTGTCCTGGCAGGGCTGGAGATGGTCCCAGCAGAACATGGGGAGGAGGAAGAGCAGGTCCCTGCAGCAAGCATGGGGCCTTCATGGCCCAGCATTTCGGTCACTTGCCTGGTCTGCAGTGGCACAGGAATGGTTCAGCACCGGGGCTGGCCTGTCCTCCCAGGCCATGTGGGTCACCTTTAGGGGAAGTGTGTCCCTCTGTTCCTTGCAGTGCCCTGGGCAGCCCCTCCCTTGCAAGCAGCGAGGGGTCCTGCAGTGGGATCCCGCTGGTGGGATGCATCGGCTCCCTCAGCTCTTGTCTTTGCCCAGCTTTGTTTGCAGAGTGTGCAGCTTCTGTGCTTCCAGGAAGCTGTAAGAAAACCGGGAACACGAAGGTTTGGAGAGGGTCAGTGGGGCTGCTGGAGAGTCTGTCTCAAGAACAAGGATGGCTCTGGCTCCTACTCTGAGGAAGGGCCAAGCGCTGCGCTTTCCCTTGTAAACAAATCTCGCCCAGACGATGCCCAGTGGGTCAGCGAGGGCACAGCCCTCTCCTGAGCCCCGAGCACATCAGCCCTTCCCTCTCCAAGCAGCAGCTTGTACAGATGAGTAAACAGAAAACCTTGGTTTGCTTCTCAAGGGATCTGTTGCGTGGTGGAGCAATAATAACCGTTCCCAAATGTCCTCCCGCATTAAAGCACATGTGTGTCTGCAGAGATCAGCTTTGCTCACTGGAACACAAAACCTCCCAGTAATTACCAGGAAAAGCCGACTCACTCCATAAGGCTTCTCCGTCAGAACCAGGATGGAGCTTGGCAGGGCTCAGGCTGAGAAAGCAGCTCTGATGCTGCCTCATTACTGATGGGGCTTTCTAGATCCCTGAAATCATCGTGGCATCTCCTTTAATATTTCATGGCATGTGCTGAGCACTCCCGTGCAAAGCTGGGGGGAGAGAGTGCTCAGGGCTGTGCATGTTAGGAGTGATGGGGGACCCCATCACTCCTGTAACAAAACGGGATGATAACAAATGTTTCTATGCATCCAGGAACCTGGGATGTAGAAAATGATTTATGAGATTAATATGGTACTTGAGGAGTTGCATGGGCTTAGATTACCGACACGGAGGCTCTTTAGGCTCGGGAAGAAGTTAGTCCTGCAACAAGGCCAACAGCATTCTGCTAGTGCTGATTTGAATTTCCCCACTGCAGCTTGTATGACTTTGGTGTGTAGTATGGGTTTGTTGAACTTCCTCTTTATCTCTGAGCCAGAGCCGGTGGGATGTGGGTGGAGGAACGCACTGGTGGAGCTGCTTCTGCAGCTCTTGTCCAAGAGAGGAAATACAAAAGCAGCTTAGTGCCACCTGTAGCTGTGAAATGGTGGGAAAGGAGAGAACCACAGTCAGGTTCTGAAGCTGGTAAATTTTGACTTTGTTTGGAGAAGTTTAAAACTAAGATTTATTATTCCCTGATCTGATATACTGTGCTGTCTGAAAAAAAGCTAAAATCTCAAGTGCCTTGTTTTGTTTAGAATGTGGCTGGGGTAGATCCCATGAACCCTTCCTACCAAGACCCAGGTTGTCCTGTGTTCCCTGAGCCCGCAGCAAGCAGACTCCCAGCTGTGCTGCAGCCCAAACACCTGGGTGGGTCCCAGGAGCATCGCTGGGTGCGGGGCTGCTGTGGCCTCAGCGCTGCTCTGGGGCTGCCGTCCCACAGGGTCTGGCTGGAGTTCGGTGAAACTGCTGTGCCTGTGGCCTCTGATTGTGTCCAGTTTGCACATTCTAATCTAAATCCTAAAATCCTTTGCTGTGGGCTTGTGGTTGCATGGTCTGAGTCCCCCTCTTCTAGGGATTGCTTTCAAACGAGGCTGGGATGACTCTTCTGTGTGTGCACAAACCCATGCATGGAGCTGAGTGAGCAAGGAAATGCTCAGGGCGCTCAGCCCATTCTGGGGCACGGTACCAGGGTCTCATCCTGTCTCCACTGCTATGAGGTGTGCTCAGGGGGCTTCAGAGGTGAGATGTCTCTGCAGTGGGGTAGAACAACTCTCCATGAGAGCCGGCCAACCTTGCATCTGTATCAGACCTAAATTGAAATCCATTATTTTGGCTTTGAAAGGAGCTGATTGTTTTCCTGCAACTTGAAACAAAGGCATGGAGCGTTATTCCCGTGTTTGCAGACCAGATCTTTCTGAGCAGATGGCAGAGCAATAGGGGAGGCTTTGGGCAGCTGCTGCTCCTCCGTAAACCGGAGGGACAGGCAGAAGGTGGGCGTCCGGAGAGCGAAGCCTGCGCAGGACTCCAGGGTGGGAATAAATGAGAGGCAGGAGCTGGAACAAGGCCACAAACAAGAATTTAATTGCATGCTTCTTGTGTTTCCTGAGACTGGGCTGTAGTGGCCAGGAGTGAATCTGGAGGAAATGAAAAGCTGATGCCTGGAGAAGTGTTGGGGTGGGAAACTGCGTACGACGAGTCCTGGATGGAACAAACTGCGTCATTAAGAGGGGACAACGTCTGAATCCACCTTCTGCAGCTTGGATGCGTCAGGTATTAGCTCAGCAGTAATTTATCACTTGAGGAACACTGCACAGACCAAGCGTGGTCAGACTGTGACCACCTCCTCCTCCTGCTGATTAACAGAGGACGAGGTAGGCAGGGGGTGATCAAGAATAGCCAGCCCAGGTGTCCCGGAGGATATTAGGAGGTTTGTTGTGTTTGACCTCCGTGAAGTCAACAACAAACAGAGGAGACAGCCCGTTCGGTCTGCTGAGCGCTCCAGACCCACGACCTGCAGTCCTCAATAACCAGCCCACTCTGGATTCGTGTGGAGGTGAGATGTGAGTTCACTCTGAAACACCAGGGGTCCTCAGGCTTCAGTGTGGTTTGGCAATGTTTGTCAGAGATCTGCATTTTCTGGCTTTACAGGAGTCAGGAAACAGGGACTGATGGAAACAACTTGTCAGTGCTTAAGACGCCTGTAATACTTGACTAAAAAAACCCCCTTTGTCAGTAGACAGAGTAAAGAAAATACACAACACTGGATGTATCTTCTTACTGGTTGGCTCGGGAGTCCACTGTTACACTTGAGAGAAAGCCAGCAGCAACAAACGTCTGCCATCTCCGTGCTGGTGCTCTCGTAAGGTCTCACAAAAACGTCGTGTTATCCTTTTCCACAGACTTGGCTAAGCATTTCAGACCATCTTAAATTCTGTTTTATTTTGAAGGATTAAAGCAAGTCAGAACTTCTCTTCAGGATGCATGGGAATTTCAGGGGACTGTGAAATAAGATATGTGTAAGGCGGCTTTTTGTAATACACCAGAGAAAAATATTCATATTAAAAAATGAGATGAATAAATGTGAATTCAAATCCAAGTTTGTGGAGTTGGTTTGGTTTTTTTCAACTTCAACTTTTGAAGGTGATCCAAGCAGACAAGCATTATCTTTTGCTGCAGTGTATCTCCTCTGTGCCCACCCTCAGCTGGCTAATGCAAAAAGCAAACCAGCCACAGGAATCAAAGGACTGTTGTCCAGGGAAAACCTCCGTGTACAATTTTCTGAGCTGCTGCTGCAACACCACCAGCAACGGGCTGCGAGCAGCGCTGGTGTCCCCCCAGCCCAGGGAGGGCCGGAGGGTGGCTGTGTCCCCTCAGCCCAGGGCCCTGGAGGGTGGCTGTGTCCTCTCAGCCCAGAGCCCTGGAGGGTGGCTGTGTCCCCCCAGCCCAGGGAGGGCCGGAGGGTGGCTGTGTCCTCTCAGCCCAGGGCCCTGGAGGGTGGCTGTGTCCCCTCAGCCCAGGGCCCTGGAGGGTGGCTGTGTCCCCCAAGCCCAGGGCCCTGGAGGGTGGCTGTGTCCCCCCAGCCCAGGGCCCTGGAGGGTGGCTGTGTCCCCTCAGCCCAGGGCCCTGGAGGGTGGCTGTGTCCCCTCAGCCCAGGGCCCTGGAGGGTGGCTGTGTCCCCTCAGCCCAGGGCCCTGGTGGGTGGCTGTGTCCCCCCAGCCCAGGGCCCTGGTGGGTGGCTGTGTCCCCTCAGCCCAGGGCCCTGGAGGGTGGCTGTGTCCCCTCAGCCCAGGGCCCTGGTGGGTGGCTGTGTCCCCTCAGCCCAGGGCCCTGGAGGGTGGCTGTGTCCCCTCAGTGTGGTCCTGCCCCGAGGGAGCTCTGTCGGCGCCCGTTTCCACTCTCAGGCTCTTAATTGAAACTTCAAATACCATCAAACCTGGGGCACTGGGGAACCTTGGTAATAACCTTCCTCTCCCTCAATCATACTCACTGCCAAAACCTATTTTTTTGGGGTCTCATTTATAAAGATCCTCATCCAAAGCAATTTCATAATAAAATGAAGCATACGCCAGTTCTCCAGGTTTCTTTCCATCCAGACATAGAATATCAAATGTAATCAGGGCTGTTTAACCTCAAAAGCGTTGCTGATCAGCATTAAGTGTATTTTTTACCTTTTTAGCAGTTTGAATTTAATTATGTAGCAGCATTGCACACACTGTCCAAGTTTGATGCCAACTGATTTGGGTCATTTGGCTGGACCATCTCAAATGCCGGCTTGATTCTGGGGCTGTTGCACCACTGACATCTTCCTGGGATTGTAAAACATATGAAAAATACTTCTTTTTATGGCTTTTCTTGCCAGGCCTTTGGAGGTTTGAAATTCAAGCTCTCTGGATCTGATCCTCCTTCAAAGTCTTTCCTGCCAGGTATTTTGTGATGATGTCTGAAGCTTTTCTTACCTATTGGTATTGGAAAATAATCAGTATTACAAGACAGCATTGTCTTGTATTCCTCCTACCTGGAAATTTTCTTTCTTGGTCATGGGGTTTTGGGCCTTTAACAAGCTAATTTTAAAATAATTAGTTTCTTGTACATCCCTCATCAGCATAACTCATAACTGGCTGTAACTTTGGGCAATTTTGCTTCTGATATTGCTGGAAATGTTGGCAGGGAGGAGAAGCAGCCCGTGGCAGGCTGAGGTGCCAGGCTGGATGGGTTGGATTGGACACCTGCTCAACACCTCTTCCGATGAGTACTGCTAGATGTATACTGCTCTTAGACACATATTATTAGGGTGTTTAATGATGCACTAAGTTTTAACTTTTATATATTTCAAATCCTGTACTGCTTAGCATGAAGCTCTGAAGTTCTGTGTGGCCCATCAGCTGCTGTTCTCTCATGCTGGTTAGATGTAACAAACATCTCTAGGTTTCTGCCTCAAGGACACCTAGATTGTCCCAGGCCCAAAATGTGTAAACTGAAAGCCTCTGAAGAGGAGGGCAAACTTGGGGTAATTACATCATTAACTGAGGTTATAATTAGACAATTAACCCTGATATGCAAATGAACCAAACTCATAAAAGTGTGAAGAACTCATGACTCGAGGTCCATCTTGGGTATAGCCTTTGGCGTGCCCAGGATGTACCTTTGAAGGCCCTTCAAGTAAATACCTACCTTCATTCCTGTCTGGTCTGTTTTTCAGGTGGTCATCTCAGGCATCACCTCCTCTAAGCTTGTTCTCATGGGGGTCAGGGCGAGGAGACCCCCCCAGAGCCCTCCTGTGCGTGGGGAGGAGGGGTCCCTGTGAGGGGACACGGGTCTGGCCTTGGCCATTGCAGGACGGAGGGCAGAGGGACACCTGTCTCCAGCCTGGTGCAAACGGATTTCCGGGTGTTACAGGTGCAAACATCAGAGGATCCGCTTCGAAGAGATACTTGTGTGAATTTTAATCCTTAATTGAGTTCACTTGTAAAACCTTCGTATGACCTTTTTATGAATTAGGTGCAGACAAGTAGGAAATGTTTTGCATTATCACTTAAAAGTACCCTTCCTGCTGTACCTTACTCCCTCAAATAATTAGAGAGGAAAGTGGTAATTATATGAATCAATTGATAGCAGCATTTGGCTCAGACAATGCTAGAAAAGAAACTATAATTTAAGCTTAACGTGTACTATAAAGTTGACGAAGAAAATGGAAATTTATGTAAATTCCAACAGACAGTTTATAAGGTTACAGACTACGTGGGATGCACGTGTTTGTGACTGTTCCTTAGGTTCAGCTAGTTAGGGTGGCTCTCCAGACTGAACCAGTGCGTTCCTTTGGATTCCATCCTCTTAAAATTTAAAAGCTTTTCAATTTGAGGAGGGTAAGCCAGTTGTTTGAGATTAGATTGAAACTTTCCACTTCTTCCACTGCTTATCCCGAGAAGAGAGGACATGGTATGCTACAAAACACATAATCATTCGAGTCATTTGCATAATTAAACACTAGGAGGCTTTACAGAAGCCAGAGCAGTTTCTAACAGCCAGGGGACCCCATATGCTCTGCCCTAAAATTGCACATTTCTTCTCTCACAGGCTCTAAGCTGGTGACACCTGTAATTTTGGGTGTCAGACTGACAGTGAGGAAGGACAAAGCCCTGTGCGAGGGTGCAGGGGATGGGGAGGTTTGTGGGGGGCTCAGAGCTGAATGCAGGGGTTGGGGCTGGGGCTGGTGCTGGGCACAGTGCCCTGGCAGGGTGTGTGTTACTGGATCACCTCTGTGCGGGAAGCTGAGAGTTTCCCTGGGCACTTATTCCCTGTTATCATTTATTCTCAAATGTGAGAGTGAAGTGTTTTGAAAATAAGGTGAGAACCAGCAAGTTGCCTCCTGAATCACATCCTATTCCTTTGTGTTTTCAGTTGCACCTGCTGACTTCAGCAGCAAACATCCCCTTTTACTTCCATTTGTTCTTTTCAGCAGCAGCAGAAGCCTAAGGAGGAGTGGGTGGGCTCTATTTTATATAGAGCAACCCCCCCAGGCTCAGTCCTACTCCTATTCATACTCGCAGGAAACGCCCACTCGCTGAGGACTGGATGATCAGGCTGTAAATTCCCAGTGTGGAGGTGGTTTTGCCTGTTTGCATCACTGAATCCAGACCAAGGCAGAATTGAGCTCTGAGAAGCCTAAATTTTGGGTTGAACAGAGTCAGAAAAACATCACCCATGTTTTGAACGCAACTTAAATTTTAAGGTTGGTGACAAGAAAAAGAACACTTAAAAATGTATTTGAGGATTTCTGACCCTCGGTAATCACTGTAAGCTTTATATCTGCCTTTGGAATCAATGTATAGAATATGACTGTGAATTCAGTGAAATCCCAGTCCAAATTAGGATTTTGGCCTGGAGAACCAGACCTTGGGCCTTTAAGGGCTGACAGGAGAACAAACTTCATGTGTTTTTAAAACAACTTTGTGAAACTCATTCTTTAATCTGCCAATTTCCATTTTCATAAAAGTCCTTTCTCCACAGCTATTAAACATCTTTAAAATATAATTTAAAAAATGTAATAACCTTTGTCATCTGTTCTACAGCTTGCCTTCAGCCAGTGCACTACTTGTGAATACAGAATTTCAAATTAAATTTACTAATCTCATGGAAAAAGGACACTAGAAAATATTGCATTCACGGTTTATACTGGCACAGCAAGCTAAGAACAACTAATTCTATCAAGTAACAAAATAAATTATACATTCCCTCTCCTGGTTGAGCTGAAATACTGCACAAAATTATTGAAAAGCTTCTCATGTAAAACCGAAGGAAAATACCAATTATCGCCCCGTCGCTGGCGGCACTTGGAGCGGTGAGAGCTCCGCTCTCGAGGTAATGGGAACGGAGAATCGTCCTGGGCAGAGGGGCCTGTCCTGAGGCAGGAGGCACAGGAGATCCTCCATGTCTTGGTGGGTGCTGGGTGGGAATTCAGGAGGGTGGATTCAGGGCCTTCCTTCCTCCTTGCTCTCTTCTCTACAGGCAGGGGTTGGGTTTGACTTTCAAGGTTTTGCTCACACGCCATGGGATCCTAGAAATCTGGAGTGCCCAGCCTGGATTCTCCACCCTGAACACAACCTTTCCAAAGTGGACTTTTAGGTGCTTTTCACCTATAAAACTGGGGTAGTGTTTTGAGTTCCTACCAAATAAATGTATGCAGGAATACAGCGGAGAAATCTATTTTTCTTACATCTTTTAACAAAGATCCAACTCATCTGGCACATTTTGTCATTATAATAGGAAAGAAACGGAGCTCCCCCTGCAAAAAAACATTTCTAGGCGTGCAGTCGGAAAGCACAACCCAGCAGCATCAGCCTCTCCTGCTGCTGTTCCAGCAGTTCCATTTGGACCTGGCTGTCTTTGTGTCCATGCTCCGAGTAAATTGCTCAGAAACCAGCCAGAAATAAATGGGGAGGAATAGCTGTGCTGAAAACAGCGTGCTTTCATTTGTCTCCCCATCCAAGCTCCACCTGTCTGGCCCTGGAGCTGACCTTTATTTAATTGGGACCAGGCTGGAGGGATCACTAGAAAGCAGCAGGTCCGTGTGTCTGTTCCCCCACCTGGTTGTGAGGAGAGGGTGGTCTCACCCTGTGCTAGAGCTGCTGTCTGTGGTTGCTGCTCCTGTCAGGGCTCTCAGCAGAGCTTCAGAAGGAGACGACACAAAGCTCTCAGTCTGAGGAAGCTGCACGGCGCTGCTCACCGGGGTGGGATCGGGAATGCAGTCCTCAGGCGCTCTGTTGTGCAGGAGAAGGGTGGTTAGAGGCCGTTCCCTGGCTCAGAGCCCCGTCCCTCCAGCTGCCCCTGAATTGTGCCGAGGGGTTGTGGTCTCACCCTGTTGGAGGATGCTGCAGCACCGCGTGTGAAACACGAGCGAGGGGCTCTTTGCACAAGCTCTGGTGCTGTGTGTAGGCACCGCTCTGCCTGTGTGCGGTGGGGATGTGCCAGGGTGCAGCTTTCACCTCCCTTGGGTGCCTTTTCAAAATCAGCCTCTTTTGTGCCTCCCTGCTGTGGCCGCTGCACTCACAGAAAAGATTCTAAAATTTTTTCTAGAAAAGGTGATTGAAAAAAATGTTCTTTAATGAAATGTTTTGGGGTGTGTAATCAGAATTTTTTTAATGATTCATGTCATCAGTGCAAAGAATTTTGGCTAAAGTTGAAGGTAAGGGTTTTTTTAATCAGCAACATGCTCATTATTCACTTCCCACTCTCAGCCAAGACAAGAAAAACAGCAGCTTTCTGATGAAAAGAAGAGGATCCATCAGGTCCCACTCACTTTTCATGAACTAAGAACTGATGTCAGTGACTGTCAGATTTAAGTGATTTTCCCCATAAATCTCCTCTTTACTGGCAAAAAGGAATCATTGTTCCCTAACACTGCACAAGCTTTTTGTTCGGGTTTGCTGTGTATAAAATTTAATGAGAACAGGCACAGAACACATCAAGAGCCGAGCATGTGTCAGTAAGGAACCGTGTGTTTGAAAACCTTTTCCTATAATTATCTACATTTCCAGTTCCCCGCGCGGGGAGGATGAGGGAAGGGGCTGTGTGCTCGCTGGAACAATGGCTTCCAGGAACGGCAGGAGCGCCCGACTGCCGGAATGGGACGTGGCTGAGGCAAAGGGAGAGATGGGAAGGAACTCGGATGATTAAAAATGAGGTGTCCCCAAGGCCGTACTTGTGTGGCTGCTCTTCAGCTTGGAGAGTTGGGTGGTGTTTATGGACTGGCTGTGCTGACTGAGCTGCTTGTGATGATCTCGTCTGTCGCCTGTCGGTCACCCCTTCTGCTCTGTGGCAGTTTGTGCTCTGACCTTGTCCCAGGGAGGTGGTTCTGGCCCAGCCCTGTCCCAGGGAGGGGGTTCTGGTCCAGCCCTGTCCCAGGGAGGGGGTTCTGGTCCAGCCCTGTCCCAGGGAGGGGGTTCTGGTCCAGCCCTGTCCCAGGGAGGGGGTTCTGGTCCAGCCCTGTCCCAGGGAGGGGGTTCTGGTCCAGCCCTGTCCCAGGGAGGGGGTTCTGGTCCAGCCCTGTCCCAGGGAGGGGGTTCTGGTCCAGCCCTGTCCCAGGGAGGGGGTTCTGGTCCAGCCCTGTCCCAGGGAGGGGGTTCTGGTCCAGCCCTGTCCCAGGGAGGGGGTTCTGGTCCAGCCCTGTCCCAGGGAGGGGGTTCTGGTCCAGCCCTGTCCCAGGGAGGGGGTTCTGGTCCAGCCCTGTCCCAGGGAGGGGGTTCTGGTCCAGCCCTGTCCCAGGGAGGGGGTTCTGGTCCAGCCCTGTCCCAGGGAGGGGGTTCTGGTCCAGCCCTGTCCCAGGGAGGGGGTTCTGGTCCAGCCCTGTCCCAGGGAGGGGGTTCTGGCCCAGCCCCGTCCCGGGGAGGTGGTTCTGGTCCATCTGTCCATCCGCACACAGGGTACACAATGGGCAGGGCCAGGGCTGGACACTGGGGACACGAGGGATAATGGCCAGGAGGGGCCTGAGAAAGCAGCGCTGGCCCGTGGGTGCTCCCAGACAAGCTGGGTCTGCGTTCATGCAGCCGCAGAGCAGAGTTAGAGCAGCCTCTCCCCCCTAGGCCCCAGCACACTGTGCCCCTACAAACACAGCCTGTGCCAGTCTGCCTTTTCCCAGGAAGTCCAGGATAAATTCCAGCTGCAGGAAGGAAGCTGAAGTGCCCATGGACAGCCACCTGCCTGAGGTCTCCTGAGGCTCGCTGCTCCAGGGAGCAAGGGTATTTTTGGGAAGCCTGTTTGACCCTGCAGAGCCTGAGGTGTCGACTGCGACTCACCAGCCTGTGCTGCCCTCAGGGAAGGAAAACAAACTCAGGTTTTGCCTTCATTTTGTGAAAGAAATAACCACTTTGGCTCTCACAGTTTCAAGGAGAAGTGCATTTTTTCTGTAGGGATGTTTCTTCTCTAAAAGTATGAGTAGCCAGGTTTTGGGTCACAGGAGGAGTGGATGCAGCCAGGCTGGGAGCTGTTTTCACCATCCACCACTGGGTGAGGGAGGGCAAAGCTGGGGTTGAGAGGTCCCTGGTGCTGGAGCCGAGCAGCACTGTCAAGAGAAGAACAGAGGCTTCATACCAAGTTTGTCAGAGATGCTCTCCCGTTTAGCCCCAAGGTGCAGAAAGGACCCCCCTCCTTCCTGAACTCCTTCTCAGAGAGGAGTATGGGTCTGGCTGGATCTAATTCTAGTCCCAGACTTGGTCAACGGTTTATTTAAAAGATTATACAAGTGTAATTGAACCTCTCTACAAATCTGTTCTGCAGGATTAAGTATGGCAAACCAGATATATGCAAAATGAATTAGTTACTTCAATTGATGATTATAATGATTAGAATAAAGGACCTTAATCAGAATTATCTGCTACACAATATAGGTAGTTATAACTACAATTATAGTGCACTACTTAATAAATCAGTAATGTCAAAGGCAGCTTAATAATTATCAAGTAGATATTGAAGTTACGCCGATGTCTGAGGGTAAATCTCTTTTGCTCAGCCTCGAGAAGTGACCTTGAGGGGCGTCCCCACTCCAGGGAGGAATCTCCAGGCACATTCCCAGGGGGGTGTGTTAGAACACCCTGCCATCCACCCCTCCAACCACCTGCATGGGTGGGGCTGGATTAGCTTTAAGGTCCCTCCCGACCCAAACCACTCTGTGATTTTAAATGTTCTTTCGATGGTTATGGGTGAGTGTTGCCCTTGGACAGGTATTTTACAACTATAAAATTCAGCTTCTGTGATTCATCTTAACTCTTATGAGTATTCTTTTTGAAATGTCAGGATTCGTCATCCTAAAAGGCAGAAATCAAGCAGCAGGTGAAAACAAGCACAAGGAAGTATTGTAATTTTTTAATGACTTTGAGGCAATTAGAAGTTGTCTAACTCCTTGCTTCTACAAAACCCTTGCTCTAGAAATTTACTGGGGGAAAAAGAGAATTCCCATCTGCTTGAAAGCTTTCCCTCAAAATCCTGGAGACAGGGGTGGTGTTCCCTTGCACACAGGGTAGAAATCTATCCTTTGTATGAGGACCATCCAGAAATAAGTTGTGATTTTTGGGTGGGAATGATGCGGATCAACCACAGGAGTGAAATGAAGTGTTTCCTTCCCTATCTCCAATCCTAAAGCAAAGAGTAAGTATCTCATCTGGTCTGTGATTGCCTGCCCCACTCCAGCTGCTTAGCAGATACATTCATAAATGCATGAATGGTGACCTCGCTGCAATTAAACACCGAACACGCAATTGGCACGAGCCACACAGAGCCCAAGAGGTGCAGTGGTCACTTGATTTCTTGGCTTTTACCTCTACACAGCCTGTTCAGGACTGGCGCTGGAGTGACTTTGGAAGTGTTTACCAGGACTGTGCTTTAAACTCAGCATTCAATTAATAAAAAGAGAAAGAGGTCATGCCCATAATTTGTGTTTGGCATTGGGGAACTTGCAGGTTGTCAATAGCATTTAAATTTTTTCTGTCCAATCTATTAAGGTGTTTAATTTCATTTTAACCTTAAAGAGTTAGGGCTGGTAGTAGCCACCAACACTCAATTAACAGAGCTGTTTGCAGTCATTAATTGCTGTGTCTGAATGGCAAAATAAAACAAAACGACAAAATAACCCCCTGATTTTCCCATCTCCCAGGTAGCATATCTGCAGCAGTGGTTCTGGAGCTGCGAGAAGTCGTCTGCAATTAGGACTGAGTGATCTTTATTAACCACCCTGTGCCACGCGAGGTGCAGCCCGTGGCCTTCTCGGCTCCCTGATTTACTGCTTTTCATTTATTGAGTGCCTACACCAAAGCAGAGGTAATTTCCCATAACGGGGCAGGGCGTGCGTACAACACAGCCCACAGAGTAAATTATTACAACTGTGGAAATGCTTTTGTACAATGACATTTTATTGATGTTTCTTCCTGGTCACTCTTTACTGCATACAACAAAAATAAACTGGACAAGGAAATGCCTCGTAAACCATTTTGGAGAGATGGTGTGAATGTTTCTGCTTTCTGTACCTTTGACAGCGGGGAATGTGCGAGGGAGTGTTGCCTCCAAGGGGAAGGCATGGCAGCAAATGATGCAAACTGGCAGGATTACAGGATGTAATGAATCCAAAGAAGATTTTAAAATATAATTGGAAAAGGTGTCAAAGAAAAAAATGGTTAGTCTGTTTTATCCGTTATTGGGGCTCCAGTTTCCAGCCTATTAAGAAATTTGCCCTTGCCAAGGAAGAAGATGGAATGTCTTGCTGAGTCCTGCGAGCGCTGTAACCGCCCAGGAGCTGCGCAGGGGTGAGGCAGAGCTGCTGTCACGGGCTCTTTTATTGTTCCCTAATTCCTAAGGGAAGGGAAAATCTGTTTCATGACAAATTCTTCTCCGCATTTTGATTTCTTCTCCATTTCCTTATGCTAATCGGGCTGGTGTGATGGGAAGTATGATTATGGAATGAACCGTTTCAGGCTGCCGTGCTCCTGCCTGCAGCAGTGACTGCTGCTGGGTACCATGGTGTGCCAGGGCCAGCAGGGCTGGGAGCCCAGAGCCTCTCCTGGGGACGGGGCCGGGGTGCGGCAGTGCGGGATGGGGCCGGGGGGTGGCAGTGCGGGATGGGGCA
>VZRQ01007983.1:160556-187351 GCA_013397975.1 Machaerirhynchus nigripectus | reverse complement strand
GTGTGGGATGGGGCAGGGGCTGAGCAGTGTGGGATGGGGCAGGGGCTCGGCAGTGTGGCTGGCAGCATCTCACCGTGCCCAGGGAATAGCACAACGTCTTTGCCCCCTGGTAGGGGGTACATCGAAGTACCCTTCGATGCGGATTGCAGGAGCCAAGGGTGCAGCAGCTTCAGGACTCATCACAGCAACTGATGCTGCCCTGCAGGAATTAGCCAGGGTCTGTTTTCTGTACCTGGCAGACCCCACAGTCCCTGTGCCAGCTGGCAAAGCTCTTCAACTTAGACCCTGTGAGCTGAGGATAAAACTGACTTCTGAGATCATCTCTGCTGGAGAAAAAGAGCCTGCATCGAGGCCTTTGAAAGGAGGAGAGAAATATAATTTTCTTTTAACATGGTAAAGGGTGACTAAATGGAAATGCTGAAGGTCCTTAAATAATAAAATGAAAATGAAGCTTAAAAAGGTGTCGTGGAGGTTTGTGTACTGAATCACTCAGGTGCAGGCAGTGTACATTGCTTCTTGCAGCACAAAAGCATTTTAACTGATTAACATGCTCCAGTGACTCTTTTAACTGCTCTGTTCTTCAGCTCGGGCACTTCTGCGATCTTGGCACAAAGTAGGTGGTAAATGTGCAGGTTCTTCCAGCCAAGACTATACAGAGGTGCTGGCTTTATGTAGGAAAACTGCCAAGTAACTCAAATAGGGCTTAACTGGTGCCCAGCGACAGCAGCAATTCCTCCAGACACAAACCTGGGTGCCTCATTCCCAGCTGGTGTGGCTGCTCCCACACGTGCTGGGTGCTGGCAGCGCTGCGGTGCCCCGTGACAGCGCTGTCCCTGCTCCAGCACGGGCACGGCATGCCCCAGGGACTGTCCCCACCCGCGCCTGGCAGCGCTGCCCCCCGGGCACACGTCCGAGCTTTGAAGATGTTATTGAAGCCCATTTCCACTGGAATCCAGGGGAGACTGGGATTTGTTTCACTGGGAAAACATGAATGGAAATAAGACCAATCTCTCCAGTGTGGGCCTAAGGCACAGGTGGTGCACACTGGGGTCGCTGTGCTGGGAACAGCTCTCACTTGTGGGGTCTTCTCTCTGCTCACCTGCAGGCACTGGCATGACCAGTGGAATTTGCTTTTTAGGCCTGTAAAAATGAACTGTATCATAGAAAATGTGTGTCCTATAGAACCATGGAATCACAGAACTGCTGAGGTTGGAGAAGCCCTCAGAGACCATCGATCCCAACCATTGCCCCAGCACTGCCAAGGCCACTGCTGACCCTGTCCCCCAGAGTCTTCTGTGTACTCAGCACAGCCAGCCCTGTACAGGGAGAGGGCACAACCTTAACACTCCTTCCCTTTAAACTGGCAGAGGCACCAGCAAACCTTGTTGCTCTTTTTCAAGCGGCTCTGGTAAAAATTACGTGATCTGGCTGTCTACTAGAAACAATCTGGGGCTGGCAGGCCATGCCACAGAGCATGGACAGCACACTTGGAATTAGTTTTGGATTGATAATCCAGATGATCTTTAAGGTCTTTTGATAATGTAGATAATCTTAAAGGTCCCTTCCAACCCTAATTATTCTATGATTTTATATTTTCCTTTTAAATCCCTGAGAGCAGAATAGTAATAGCCCTGATACGCCATTAAATAGTGACAAATAAAGCACTTGAAAACAACCCTCCAAAAAAAGATATTTGATCATGGGAGGAAGAAATATTTGGGTGCCAAATTCAGTCTCAAAATTAAATTCCAAGTGACACTTTTAGAATCTCTGTCACTCCCAGCCTTCCCTCTCCTCTCCTGCACAGCAGCAGGGCCGAGGCTGCCAACCTGGGCTTTAATGGGCTGTTTATATCGGGGACAATGAGCAGCAGACGACTGTTGATAACCATAGTGTTGATGCAGACACGGGGTTGAAAATGTTTCTAAAGTTGCTGAAGAAGCAGGAAAGAAATTATGTTTCTTATTTGAATGAGTTTTACCTTTTTATCGAGACAGTTGAGGAGTCTCTCCGAAATGCTGGGAGCCTGAGCAGCACCACAAACAGATTCCTGAATCAAATGGAAATTAAGCTTTCTGCTACATTTCTGCAATAATCCATCCAAAGAGGAGCAGAAGCTACAAACCATAATAACAATGGGAGAAATTATACAGCCCCACCGTTTTTCCAGCACTGCTGCTAGCAGAACACTAGATTGATGTTGTACCTATTTTTATTTTTGCTGCTGGAACAGCCTTTGTCACAGAGAAGAGGCACACGAATTTCAATAGCTCCTATGTTTTATGAAAAATGTGGAGTGCTGCACTCATCTGACCTTTTCAGAATTTTTCATTTCAATTGCCTGGTCATCCCAGTCCTTTGCAAGAGTTGGGCTCCCCTTTTAATGGGGAGAGGAGGAGTGCAATGGTCAACCATTCAAAATACTGAATATTAAAAAGGTCAACAGAGTATGGCATGGCAATGTGAAAATGAGACAATGCAATCCCAGATACCTCCTCGCAGTGACAAAAATTGTAGCAAGAAGAGAAAATGTCACAACACAAATCCATTTCCAGAAGGGACAGCAGTGCGGTGTGTGATGAGCGCGTCCTCGCTGCGAAGTTCAGGCTGTGCTCCTGTGCTCCTGCAGCCTGTCCAAACCTCAGGGAACGGGGCTGCACGGCTCACGGTCAAAGGGATTTAGGATCACAGAGTCACGGAGCCATGGAATGGTTTGGGCTGGAACGGACCTTAAAGCTCATCTCGCTCCGACCCCCACCGTGGGCAGGGACACCTTCCACTAGACCAGCTTGCTCAGACCCTGAGATTTCCTCACAGTCGGACTGTGTTTGTGCAAATGACATCATTAAAGGGCCACAGAAACACGGCAAATGTGCAAGTTCCACGATATTCTCTATTTCCTTGTCTCTGTGTGTTGCGCCGTCCTGGGAACCTCCCTTCCCTGCAGAGCAGAGGCAGAGGGGGTCACAGCTTGGCCGTTTCCCACCTTCAGACATCAGAGTGAAAATAAAAAAATAAATAAAAGGCAAACCAGCCAGTAAGTAAATCAATCAATCTAGTGTTGGGGGGGAAGAACAATTCTGAATGGTTGCAAACTGTGAAATTTTTCCTGCAAATACGGGAATAAAGTGTTTTTGTGTTCTGAGCCATCGGTGCTGGCCCCGGCCCCAGCCTGGTCCCAGTACAGCAGCTCCATCACTGGAGGAGGTGGCCAGAGCCAGGCAGGACTCCTCAATTTAACACCTTTCTTGGTTTGTTTTCCTTTTCTCTTTGTCAATATTCAGCAGCTCTTCATTTTCCTTTTAAAACATTTGAGAACCAGAATGATATTTACAAAATCTCACTTGTAACATTTGTTGGGCTGATTGTAACTGCACAAACACCATTTCAAGCCTTTCCAGTGTCAGAAAGATGTACTTCAGTAACTATTTATTCTGCCTTGAAGAGATAAGTCATTGTGTGATAAACGGAGATCTGAGGCCCCTGGCTGAAGGTGCCCTGGTTGGCAAGCGCCAGCCAAAGGCTACAAGGAATTGCTGTTTTTAAAAATTCCAAACCCCAGACTTAACATGAATAAGCCTCAGTTGAAAGTAGGATTTCTTCCCAACTGAGGCAGGAAGAATTAACTCGCAGGAATCCTGTGTGTTTGGGGGGTTTCTTTGCATCCTCGGAGAAAGGAGCAGCGTTACAGAGCAGAGGTAAGAAGCTGCCTCAGCCATGTGGGGTTATGCACGGAACCACAGAATCCCAGACGGGTTTGGGCTGGAAGGAACCTTACAGCTCATCTCGTACACCTTCCACTGGAGCAGGTTGCTCCAAGCCCTGTCCAGCCTGGCTGCTTGGATGAGGGGAGGGGACAGCAGCGTCCCTTGGCTGGTCCACTCCGTGTGTTTGGAAAATGTCGCTGTGAATGGCGAGATCAAAGCCACCAGAAGAGCTCCCAAAGCACCTCAGCTGTCCCAGTCACACCGATCCGATGCTGTGACCAGGAGCCCAGCGGTGACAGACCCGGGAAGGCAGAGCCACAGGTCCAGCCAGAGCAGAGAAAGGGATTTCTTGAAGCAAAAGCAAGGGGAAATGGTGTTGGGAGATAGGAATAGAGAGGTTGGAATTTAAAGTGATTTTAAAAGATGCAATAAAGCTAAAACGTGTGTGAGTGCACCCTGTGGAGAGCTGAGCCTGCGGGTGAGGCAGGGCTGTCGCTGGTCTCTGTTTCACTGCGAGAGCTGAGCTGCGGGGCCGAGGCGGCTCCCACTCTCCTGGGCTGGGGCTGGGCGGCACTGGCTGTGTGGCACTGGCTGTGTGGCACTGGCTGTGTGACACGGACGAATTCCGTGGCGGTGCCGTGCTGGAAGTGAGGAGCAGCAGCGGCACTGCCCCGGGGCTGTGTGGCACTGGCTGTGTGGCACTGGCTGTGCGACACGGAGGAATTCCGTGGCGGTGCCGTGCTGGAAATGAGGAGCAGCAGCGCCCGGCACTGCCCCGGGGCTGTGTGGCACTGGCTGTGTGGCACTGGCTGTGTGACACGGAGGAATTCTGTGGCGGTGCCGTGCTGGAAGTGAGGAGCAGCAGCGCCCGGCACTGCCCCGGGGCAGGGCGGGGCCCGGCCGGGTGGGTCCCCGCCCGCAGCAGGCCGTGCTCGGGCCTCGGGCCCGCGGGCCCCTTCGCGGGGCCTGGGCGCTCTCGGTCACCGCCTGACCCCGGCACAGCTCCAGGGACGGGATCAGAGAAAGCCAAAACCAGAGCTGAAACCGCCCGTGCCTGCCCTCACCCACATGAAATCCATTCCAGAGCAGCATGTTCTGTGATCCTGTGAGGAGTATTTCAGATGGGACACACGTCCTCCCTCCTAGGGACGGGGAACAGCAAGGGGAGAGGCACTTCCTGCTATTCCAGCCACACTGGAGAAGTTCACGTTCTTTTATATTACATATACTCACCAGGGACTATGGGTTTCCCAACAAATACCATAAAACCCCCAAAGTAATAAAATAATGCCTCAAAGAGGAGCTTGGCTCATCACCCACTGCCACCACTCTCCCTGAGGGATGCAGGAGGCACCCCTGCCTTCCCTGCAGGGCCGAGCAGGGACACTCCTCACCTAAATCTCTTTGGTCTATTTCGGGCTTTATGGGACAGAAACAACACTTGAGGCCCCATTTGCAAACTAATGTTCAGGAAATGCACATCGCCACTCTCTGCCAGGCTGAGGGAGGAGCCCTCCCCTGAGGCAGAGCCAGCCGGCGAGGGGAATGGCACAGGAGGTTCTGAAACACATCTGGAGAATACAAACCAGGGAGCTTTACACCCAAAACGATGGATATACAGGAGCTGACTGCCCCTCTGCCCATCACAACTGGCTCCTTCCCTCTGTCTGTGACAGCAGAAAGTGTGGCATGTGCCGAGATATGCGGCTCGTCACTTATTCCTTACAGATCCTTTATGTTCCTTAGAGTTCCAGGCCCCCCTTGATCCATTTCAATCCCATTTTGCAGACTCAGGGCTGATGTTAACCAAGTACTGTTACTTCAAAAACACAATTGCATTACTGACTCATCCTTCATTTCCTGTCATAATGATTGTAATAGTTATTTTCTCCATGATAAATATTATGTGCTGGTGTTTGTGTCTCTCCCAGGTATTTCTAGTTGCCTTTTTATGTTTTTAACTTCAAACTCTCATGTCATCAGCCACTACTCAGCTCCCCTGAGAGCACGGATCTGTTTGAGCAGCTTTAGGCAACTGGAGGAGAACAGGAACAGCCAGCAGTGTCCCTGGGAAGGGGGATGTCTGGGAGGGGAGAACCAGGCGGGCACAGAGTGGGGGCTGCCCATGGGGCTGTCTGGGGGCTACCAGAGCATGGCTGGGGCTCAGGGTGCTACACAGCCCCTGGCACCAGGGGCACTGGCTGTCCCTGGGGAAAAGCATCTCCCTGACCTTCTGCCAGCTCACTGTAGGGTCCCAGAGTGGTTTGGGTTGGGAGGGACATTAAAGCCCATCTTGTTCCACCCTTTGCCATGGGCAGGGACACCTTCCACTATCCCAGGCTGCTCCAAGCCCTGTTTGACCTTTCCAGGCATGTGATATTTCTGGGGATTGGGCAGCCACAGCTTTCCTGGGCCTCACCCTGGTGACCTTCCCCTCAGAGGGAAGAATTTCTTCCCAGTGTCCCACCCAACCCTCCCCTCAGGGGATGGGAAGCCATTCCCCCTTGTCCTGTCACTAGTGCCTGATGAAGAGTCCCTGTCCAGCTCCCTTGCAGGCTCCCTGTGGATCCAGGAAGGAATCTGAATTATGGGAGATGGGTTCAAGCTTCTCGGAGCCCCTTGAGAAGACTTCAGAACAGGCCTTTCTAAACCATTCCCCTGCTTCTCTGCTGGGTGTTAATTATTACAGCTTACAACTCAAGAATTTGGTCCTCAGTCACATCCTGGTTTTATTCTCAATACATCTGAATGGCAAATTATTCATTTGCTCTAATCACAGTGGGGTTAGGATCTTCGGTATCCAAGTGACAATATTAATTGCCTGGTGTGTGGTCTTCTGAAGAACAGAAGTTAGAAAGAATGATTCCACACCCCAAGTCATTAGGAGAAAAGCTCAATTCATTATCTGGGTGTTATTATTACTAATGACATCGTAATAGACTCCATACTAACAATAAATATCTTTTTACCAGCTCAGTGTTTTACTTAATAGCCTTTTTATCTGGCAGCTGAAGGTCTGTGCCCCCCAGCTGGCGCCACGTGCGCTGCCTCTCGTGGGAGCTGCCTCCTGCCCGTCTCCAGAGTGAATCCTTTATTTTGCACCGGTGCTGGCCGTGTCGGGTGGTTTTTGGCCGTTTCTGTGTGTTCTGGCAGATGGTGTGCACTGAGGTCCTGGAGGACAGCGGCATAAGGCAGCCCAGCAGCGCTGCAGGGGCTGCCCTCCCAGCATCCCATCTCCTGTCCTGCTGTCCACCTGGGGAGTGAGGACACACTGACATTCCTGTACCGACGTTCCTGCAGGCCACCCACAGCACTGGAGCTGTTGGCAGAACCCAAATTTTCAAGCCTGTCTATGAGAAAGCTTTTCTGAAAAGACCCTGAACTCAGCACTGCCCAAGGGACCTGAAAATAACGGCATGAAGCAGAATTTTTGGGGTTTTTTTCACAGGGCTTGGTTTTGCCCCAGCAGAAAAGGGCTGTGCCCCTCTCCAGGCCACCTCCTGAAGCAGAGAAGGGGCTTTGTCCCCAGCAGGGAAGTTAAACTCAGCTTTGTACAGTGGGTATTGGTGTGGGTTTGGGAAGACTTTGAGCCACACAAGGCCAGGACATGCCCTCCCCATCCTCCCAACAAACCCCTCAGAGCACAGGACAGGCTGCTCCGGAGACGTGCCCGTCTGCTTCCCAGCTGCTGCTGTTTCCAAGGGATCTGGACACCAGACCCTGGTGGAGCCCCCCGACTGCCCCACTCTGCACTCCTGCACTGAAATGAGAGGGACAAGGACAGGAGCACTGCCAAGGTGGGGAAGAGGGTGAGGTCTGTTGGTTTCCATTGCCAAGAAATGAATTCCCCTCCCTTCTGGCATTTAGGAGAGTTCCGTGAGGTGAGAACCTCTGGGACTGCTCTGTCACCGGGGCTCCCAGCCGCGGAGTGGGCACTGTCCTGCTGCTGAGGGCACTGCTGGAGAGCAGCCAGCTGGATCCCAGACCTCTGTCCCCGTCTCAGAGGGAATTAAGAGACATTTCATCACTGTATCTTCTTATTTCCAGTCACAGGTATACCAAGACAATTCTGGTGGTGCAGAGCAATACAAAATGATTTATTAATGGTAGGAAAATCTGCACCCTTGGATATATCCCAGAGCAAGTTTGGAGTTATTGGCGGGGTCATTACCAGCTGTTCTATTAGCAAGACCAGGAAAATAGATATTTTTACTTTAATTGAATTTCATATAAGTTGCAACCTGGCCTTTAACAGAGAGGCGTCATTTGAATTTATCACAGAGCCAGGCATTGGCTTTAGGCTCTTGGATTTCGTCTCCAGTGCTGCTGAAGACATTTTACTCCAATTGCATTCTGGCCTTGAATGCACAAACCTTAACTAGAAAATCAGCACTTTTGCTTCTGTGTTTTCTAATTCAGCTAAAGCTGTGCCCAGCAGGGACCAAATGCCCGACATTTTTTGTTGGAAGCGGCTCAAGGTGCCCAGCAGCTCAGTGGGTGGCACAGGCTGTTCCACGCCCGCTGCAGGAGCCTCCCTCCCTGCGGCCCCTGGAGCTGGGATGGATCCTCACCTCACCTCTCGTCGGCTCCAGCCCAGCCCTGGCTCCTCCTCAGGCTGAAGGAGAGGAAAAGCCTGATTCCCACTCCAGTCACACGGGAATTACAGCAGCTGACCTGGCACTTCTAGTAACAAAATTATGCCGTAGAAAAGCAAGTTAGTATTTTAAACATAGTGGAACTGTTCGTAATTTGTTTGTTTATAAAACAAATATCTACTTGGTATGGCATTACATTGTTGAATTACTTATTTACAGCTCCAAGTACCTGTGTTATTAGTGCTGCCTGCTATTGCAAACACCAAATTAATGTTCACTTATTTCTCCACTTAGGTTGTGGAGATTGTGTTATGACTTCATCAGTTGTCTTTGTTTTTCAAAGAGACTTATTTCAATCCAATTCCTTATATCATGTTCCAGACAAATGAAAGCAAAGGCCCCCCATATTGTAGGTGAAATCTGTAATGCTGCGGCTCTGGAGTGACGCCTTAAACAATCAAGCTAAATATGTCAGGGGACTTTTTAATACACTGCACTGATGAAGCAAGAGTATTAAATTTATTCAACCATGAAGAAGGCTTTGATTATCCTACACCTCAGCTGTGCCGGTATGTGTTGACCATGAGTGAAAAAAAACAGGAGAAAATGAAATGTGATTAGTTCCTGATGGGCTGAAATTCCTTTAATACGCGTAACAGGGAGGGAATTCATATTAACAGCTTCCATCAAGAATTTATTTATTTCATATCTACTCCACAACACAATGAATCAGTGTCTCCAAAGGTTGATAACGTTCTTATCAATACCTGAATGGGAACAGGTGGGATGGCACAATTATTGCTGGTTTATTGTCTGCATTGTGCACAGCTCCCAAGCCCTGGAAATGCCCTCTCCCTCCCCAATTTCTCTCTGAAAACAGACGTGACAGTTGCTTTCGGTCATTTTTTTGTCAGTAGATTTGATTGAGCAGATTTGGAAAATTGATTAAGTTACAAGGTTTTAAAAATTATTTTTTGAGCTGGAGCTTAACAAAAGCCTATTTTTAAGAACTCAGTAAAAAACCCTGTAATGCACTGAGTGAGACACAATTATATGCAAAAGGCATTGTCAGCAGCTGGAAAAATTATGAGGAAATTTAAAGGCTAATTATTAATCACCTGGCTTCAGCAGCACCACAGAATTCATCTCCCTGTGTCCTAGGGGGGTGCTGGATTTGCAAAGCTGCAACTGGTAGTTTATCTGAATTATTTTTAAGAAAGGTTCTGGTGCCCACACGCACAGTGCCGACATTTACAACTGAATTATTACAACTCCATGTTTTACCTCTCTGCTGCCTCCACACTTGTTTCCCACCTGCTCGTTGTCGGTGAGGGAGCACAGGAATTTCAACAGAATTCACAAAGACGTGAGAAACCGAGTTTCAAATGCTCAGCATTGGTAATTTGTGTGCATCGCTTGGGGAGGGAAAAGTGGTGTGTTCACAGGAAACCTGGAGCCAGAAGAGCAAATAAAACTGCACCGTTGGGCACCGTCCTGGGCCTGGCTGTCCCCGGGCCTGCCCCTCCCGGGCCTGGCACCGGCACAGGGGCTCCACGGTCACCTGTCATCACACAGTCCCACAATGGTTTGGGCTCACAGGGACCTCAAACCCACCCAGTGCCACCCCTGCCATGGGCAGGGACACCTCCCACTGTCCCAGGCTGCTCCCAGCCCCAGTGTCCAGCCTGGCCTTGGGCACTGCCAGGGATCCAGGGGCAGCCACAGCTGCTCTGGGCACCCTGTGCCAGGGCCTGCCCACCCTCACAGGGAACAATTCCTTCCCAATATCCCATCCATCCCTGTCCTCTGGCAGTGGGAAGCCATTCCCCCTTGTCCTGTCACTACATGCCCTTTAAATAGTCTCTCTGTGAAAATGTGGGATTTCAGCTGGATGGGTGCTGGGTTTTATGCAAATCCTGCAACACCAAGCCGGCTGCTCCCTCCGATCCCCGCGTTTGACAGATGTGAGAGCTTGAGAGCTTGAGTATTTTAGTGGCGCTCATGCTGAAGATGATAAATGCAGTCTTCATCTGGCAACTTCAAGGTTCACTCTTTTTTTATTTGAAGAGGAACATGCATATGGTTAAAAACACAACATTAATAATCCTTCCCTGCAAGCAAGATTGATACACGCAGCATAAATCCTCCTGCAGCCGACGTGGCTTCTGGTAGACACGGAGCTTTTCTTTTGCCATCAATATTTGGGCTGAGGGTTGAAGTCCAAGTGAGGTTTCTTCCTTTCCCTTTTCAGAGGCGTGTGCTCCCAGCTGCACCCTGCTGCTGCCTGCAGGCGCTGGGCAGCCCTGCCTCAGGAGCAGAGCAGTCTCTGAGATGTGCCTCAGGATTCAGTGCCGCAGGGATGAGGTGAGGCACAAGCTGCTTCTTGGAGTGCTCGAGTCCATGCGGGACTCAGAGGGGCCGGGGTCTCAGCAGCAGCAGCCCCACCTGCCTGGGCCCTGCACGTCAGCAGCGTGCTCTGCTGCCCAGCGGGAGAGGAGGGAGCCCTTCAGGACTCACTTTTGCTTTATTTCCCAACAATAACAAAAACTTCTTCCTTGTGTTTGTGAAGATGTCATTTAGGGTTTAATGGGGCCGCTGACCCCAGCACAGGGGCCCTGATCTCACCCCTGTGTCAGGGCCTTGTCCCATTATCCCACGTGCCGTTCATGGCAACTTCAGCCTTGGTGCTGAGCCTCGAACACGGGTAGGAGAGAGATGTGGGAGCAGAAACCTCCAGCCCCAGTGCTGTGGTGTCCTGCACCATTCCACCCTGATCTCCCTCAGACTGGGAGATACATCCAGGGATGCCTGTGTGAACAATCCTGGAACAGCAAAGAACCCCTCTCACTGCTGGGGAGTGAGATATTTGGCCTTTACCATGCAAGAGACCTTTTTATCTCCCATTTTCTTACAGAAATTGTGAGTGTAGGGCTGTAAACTCACACACAAGCAAGCTCAAATGGGAGCCAAGCCATTACTGAGCATGTGAAATAAATTTGGGGTGTTGCAGGGAAACTGGGAGAAGACAAGACACACTGAGCATCAGACAGGAAAATGAACACGTGCTGGAAGTGCAGCCTTGATGGAAGCCTCAGAGGTCTCTGTGCTCTCCGAGTTGAGTGCTGGCTGAAAGAGGGCTGGAGCTGCAAGCAAATAAATGTTCTCTTGTTATTTGGTTTCTCCTGTGTTCATGGAAACAAAAATTGCATTAAGAAATACCTGACTTCACTATCAATTTTTGCTCCCCACGGAACCCCAGCCACAGCTCTTGGCTTTGGCCTCGCTGTTTAGTGCTCTGTGAAACGTTCCATAGCCTGGCTGCTCCTTTTTCTCCTCACCCAGACACTGGATACCAGGTGAAAAGCAGGAGTCTCGTATTTCCATAGCTCTTCGTGATCCCACTGGGGAAAACACAGGGAGGAAGAGGATCAGCAGGAATCGGCCTCCAAGGGAAGGCTCAGGGGCTGTCGAGGTGCTGCTCCCTCGGGAGCCACTTTTACACGGACAGGAGCACAACAGGAATCTCTTAATTCACGAGAGACAAACCTCCGTGATGTTTTCTCCCTGTGAGTGGCAATTACAGTGGGATGAGGCCAGGGTGGCTGCTTTGGAGAACCTCCCAGTGCCAGGGAAGGGTTGGTGCAGCTGCTGTCCTCTGGGTGGGTGCTGGCTGCTGCCCTGGAGGCCCCCTGGAATGAATATCAACGGGGATGTGCTGAGCAGGCTCTGGATCTCATGTCAGCTGCGAGGAACCCCGTTAATATTTCAGTAGGATTCAGACAAAAGCAGAGATGAAAAAGTGAGAGGTTCACAGTGTCACAGAGGAATAGTTGCTGATTGAGAGGCAGGCAGCTTTTTTTAAAAACTATGGGGGACATCATTTGCAACTCGTTCCCGAGAAGAGAGAAGTCCCATGACAGATTTCAAATCTTTGGCACAGCTTTATAACTTTATCAAAGAGAGGCATCAAAGCAAGAACTTTGTTCTGAAAAAAAAAAGGCAGAAAAATAATCTATAGAAACCACAACAAAATATAAGATCAGGGTAATCATGTTGTGCCATCAAAAAGGTGCCATTTTTGTGCCTTTTGTGATGTTTTCTTTGTGACAGTTGGGTCTCAATGGCACAGTGAAAATAACTTGCTTGCCTTGTGATTGACAGGAAATTTAAATTCTTGCAAGCAAATGCCAGCAGGAAAACAATCTCAGCCCACAGATTGCACACCTTAACGTGATACTGGATTTAACTGTCCTCCTTGGGAGTTAATGGGTAATTGGGCCCATATGGCATCCAAAAAAGTGCAAATTTGGCTTTTCAGCAGAAGAAGTCACCTGGGAAACTGTCTACATTTAGTTACTTATCAATATTCAATGCTATTGCCAAGACAAGATGAAGGCATAAGATGGAAACTTGAGAGCTTGAGATAACACAGGCCGAGAAATGCAGCAGGAGAGAATTAACTGCAGCAGCTTCTCCTCACACTGACCTGGCCATCCTAACAGGAATAATATCAACTGCTTTCTATAACAACAGCACTGAATAGCCCAGGGATGCACACTGTTAACAGTGTTGCCTTTTATAGCCTTTCTTTTCCTCTCTACCTGTTTGATTAAAAACCGTATCAGTATTTTTGTCTCCCCCTTTTTTTTCTTTATTTCTTTATTTTTAATCACCCTTCCGTCAATTATCTCTGGGTGGATTGTCAGTGAAGGAGCAAGTGCATCTTGGGTGGTGCTGGGAGTTCAGCTGGAAATGTTTGGTACCAAAACCCCAACCAAACTGACACATGGGCAGCTCTTCCTGGCTCGAGGCTCAGTAGCTCCAAGGAGACCTCTGAGAATGAGAAATGTCTTCTTGGAAACCAGGATGTGACCCGAGTGCTGCGTGGGGAGTGCTGGTGGACCCCCATGATCAAGCTAATGGTCATCAATGGCCACCACAGGCCTGGCTCCAGAGCAAGGGGCAGTGTTGCAGTTGGGATCACGGGAAGGCAGGGTCAGCCTTTAGCCTTTGCTTCCCTCCCACGAGAAGGAAAGAGGAAAGGAGTGAAGCTGGAGTCACAGTAACTCCTGGCTGGTTATCAACACCCAGCTTGGCAGTGACTCCCGTGGCACTGCTGGAGTACCAGCAGAGAGCACACTGCAGCAGTGAGTGTGCACTCATCCTCATTTCCTAAAAAACCACAGAACCACTGAGGTTGGAAAAGCCTTTTCACACCATCGAGTCCAACCATTCCCCTGGCACTGCCAAGGCCACCACTGCCCCATGTGCCCAAGTGCCACACATTATTTCTGGCATTATTCCCTGCCAGGCAGTACCCTCTCCCTCTGATCCTCAGGTAAGGTTAATCCTCAGGAAGGGGTCTCCTCCTCGCTGCTGGCAGCAGTGCTTTCTGCAGCTGCATCCTCTCTTTGCAAAGTCACATAACCTTGACAAAAAGACAAAGAAGTAATTTATTGGTTTTATTTTGCTTTGAGACAGCTTTGTCCAGGCACAACAGCCCCAATTTTAATTGATTATACTGCGATTTCCCTCAACTTCTCCAGCAAATATGATGCAGTGCTGCACCTCAAGCACCTGAGCAGGAACCTGCTCCAAAGACCTTATCATTCCCATTTTTCACACATTCTTTTTGTGCATGTGTGTTTGGTGTTTCACTCTTATCTCCCAGCCTGCTGCAATAAACCAGTATTTCTTAACAAGAGCCATTCTCAGCCTCAGACCTAATGAAAAGTCTGTTTCACACAAGGAGGCTGCTGGCCCTTCCTTTTCTCTGATGAAAGTTGTTCTTGTTTTGCAGCTGAAGCAAACAGAACGTGGTTTTGCCCATGCTTTAGTCAGAGTCTGTCACTGATGAGAGGCTCATTCCAAGCAGCACATCAAAACATACACCAGAAAGCAATGATTTTCCTCTCCTCCAGAGGTCTGGCTGCCCCGACGCGGGACCCCGGGGATGCACATCATCAGCTCAGTGGTGAGACAGCTCCAGCCTCAGAGGTGCACTTGGCACCCCTGCAGCTGGAGAGGAGCATCCAGCCCCCTTCCCTACAGCATGGCACTGGCACAGCTGCCCAGGGCACTGCTGGAGTCACCATCCCTGGGAGTACTCAAAAAACGTGTGGGTGTGGCGTGTGGGGACACGGTTTAATAGTGACCACGGTGGTGGTGCTGGGCCGGTGTTGGACTCGCTGATCTCGGGGGCTTTTGCAGCTTCAGCGACTGCGACTGCAGGGTCGTGCCCAGACACGAGCGCTGCGCAGAGCCCTGGCACCACAGGGAAGGCTCCCAGGAGAAGGGGTTCCCAGTGACCCGGGAGCACACACGTGGGAGCTGCAGGCACTGAGGCCAGCAGTGCTGTTGGATTGCCCAGCAGCGCGTGCTGCTTTCCTCACCAACCCTTCCTTCCCGTCGCCCGAGCCTCGCGCAGCTGGCACGGCGGGAGCATGGCAGCGGCACGCACACAGCCTGCTCTTACACCCCACCTGCCTGGGGCTGCAAAGCTGAACGGCACTGGGGCGTCCCTCGTGGAAAAGTCAGCCCACGGAATGCCTTCTGTGAATAAAAGTGGGTTTCCTTTAAAGTGGCAGCAGTACCAGTGTTCAGTACACACGCACACGCTGTCAGGGAGGTTTTGCTCTTCACACACAGCTCTCACGTACCTGCCAGGAGCTGTTGATGTTAAAAACCTGTAACTTGGTTCTCCTTATGTCAAGGCCCAGTTTTAGATAAAATTCTAACAAATAATGTCATTTCTCTACTCATTTATTTTAGCAAATAATTTTAGGGATGACTGAATTCCTTGCAGAGCACACTGCTACAATGTACTGGGACTAATTAAGAGATTTCAGATCTAAAAAGTGTTCAAACACATTACAGGACCAACTTTAGGCACGCACACAATTTCTTGGAGTATTTTCTTCTCTTTCACAGGTCCTTGAGGACAACTGTTCTGCAGAGCTGCCTTCCCCCAGCACTGGGAAAAGGCAAATCCTGGCACACTGCAGGGAGAAGGGTTGAAGTTTCTGCCCTGATGGCGAGGAAAGGAGTTAATCAGGATGGTAAAGCTCCCTCATTCCTTTTGCCTGTGAGGAGAAGCCCAGTCCCTTGGACAGGTGTCCCTTTGCTCTGTGTAGCCAGGACTCCTCTGAAGTGCTGACAGACGCTGGGCTCTGTTTGTGCCTCAGCTACAGCTGATTCGGGGGATTCGGATACTTCAAAGCTCTCTGTTGATTATTTTCTCCATGTTAGTTACATTTGAAAGTCAAATGATTTTTCAGTGGAAAATTCTGTTGTCATCTAAATCAGGTTTGTTTAAAAACATCAAATAAAGTTCAATAAAATTTTGGTTTTAAAACACTGAAATCAAGTATTTCAGTCAAGCGACACATTTTGTTTCAACAGTTTAAAAGGAATGTTTTTGATCTTCCATTCCCAAAGAGCTTGTCCAAGCAAAGCCATTAGTGCTTACACTCACAAAAATAAAGACTTTTGAAGATTATTATCATGACAACATTTCAATTTCATTAGCACAAAATAGTTTTACTAATTCAAAATGACTTTAAAATGTGCTAGAAATTTTTATTTCTTTTCATTCCAATTTGAAGACGCAAAATTAATGCATTGAAAAAAACCAGATCCTGCAGATACATGGGAATTACCATTTGTTAAGCCCAAACCAAATTTTGCTTTAAAGTCAGAGATGATTCAAAACATTAGCACTAATTAGAGTAAAACCTGGGGATCCAAAGCAGCTATGCTCAAATAATTTAATTTACAATATTACTAAAATCATTAGGCTGATGATAAATGGGAACCCAGTGGGCATCGAGTGGGAGCAGGGAAAGGATGTTCTCTAGGTTTGAACAAACGCCTGTTGCAAAGGTCCCTGGTGCTGGGGCACTGTGTGTGCCCAGGTGTGGTGTGAGCCTCCAGCACAGACACCTGCAGGGGCTCAGGCTGAGATGGAGGGACGGAGATCTCCGCTCCCCTACGGCTGCTGGGGCCCCGCACCACGAGGATGGAGCTGTGCAAAGTCAGGGAGAGGGGAGCACAGCCCCTCAGACCTACTGCAGCTGCAATGAACAAGGATGGTGAAACAGCCCAGGATGGATAAAGCCCCTTTTCAACCCACGTGCACTAATCCAAAAGCCAAACCCTCCTCTTCCTGAGATTTCTGCAGTGCAGTCTGCAAATTTCATTTTAACAAATGTTTCCAAGAAATTCCATAGTGGGAAGGGACATTGCTGCAACTGAAGTGATCACACTGACAGTGCCTGAGATCAGCTGCCTGTCCTGGGGTCTCTACTGAGCCAGTCCATGACAAATCTGGTCCCTTGTGCAGGAAGGGCTCCTCCAGCTCAGCCCAACACTGCACGAGAGGTTCTGTGTGCGCTCAGGGCTGGTCTGGCAGCACAGGGCACAGTCATCCCGGGGCAGAGACACGTTCCCAGGGAGCGAAATAATTCCAGCAATACAGTAAACACAACGTTGCTTTACTCTGACCTTCAAAAACTTGCTTCTAGTTGAATAACGCAGATTTATTTTTTAAACATTAAGCCGCATCTCTTTAACCAGAAGTTCCCTTTTCTCAGAGAGTGCCCTGTGACTGTTGCTGTTCAGGTGGTCCCTGTTCAGGCAGGGTTACTGACAAAGGTGGGATGTAACCCTTCTATCAAGGGTTTGTTTGCGAAGGCACCGACGCCTCTAAATGAAACAGCAGACGGTGTTTATTAATCTGAAACGCTTTACAACATTTTGGCTTGAAAAGACAGCAAACAGTTTCTCCAGGACTGGTTTTTCTAGTGGAAATGTTGATAATGATTTGTTTTTCCTTTTTTCAGAATCCCATTTTCTTCACAAGGGGAATGTAGTCTTTTAAATGTATGTTGTATTCCTGTTAAATCCATTTCAGGAACAGTGCGTGCACATGAAAGGGCTCCTGTGCACTGAGATGTGTCACTTGTTATGTCCAAGGCCAGGCAAGAGTGTCCGAAGTGCTCCGGCTGGCAGCGCCAGCCCCTGATACTCTGTTCCAGTGTGCCTCCTGGCGTGCCCAGCGCGGGGGCGACGCGCTGGCAGCGGCTGCGGTGTCTGCGGGGGAAGCTGAGCACGGGCAGGGCAGGGCTGGAAACCCGCCCGGGAGGTGCCCCCGGCACGGCCACGCGAGGCCGCGGCTCCCGCGCCCGCCCAGGAGCCAGGCTGGCACCGGGATCCGCGCCCCAGCTTCCCGGGAAGGCGCTCGTGTCACTGTGCACTGTCCTCACATAATTACGGCTCCAACTTCGGGTCCGCAGAACCTCGCTGATCCAGGAAAACGTGTCTTGTGTGTGCAGAACACAAATCACGCCTGGCAGCAGCTTGTGAGCTCTCTGGAACCTCAGACTGTTCCTCATGCCAGGTGAGGAATGGCAGTGGTGTGTGCACATCTGGGCTGAGGGCGGGGGAGAGCAGGGGCTGGGGACCTTCCTCCCAGCCGTGCTGCGTTTGCACAGTCCGTGTCTCCTGCAGGGATGGACAGCAGCAGGACCAGGCCTCTCTTGCACAGCAGCTCTCTGCCTTCCCTGCCCAGCTGCTTGGAAAACAATCCCAGTTTTCCAAAACACACCACGGCCGAGCTGTGTCCTGGAGGTTCCTCCTGCGCAGGGTTCGCCACCCCAAAGGCTCGGGTGAGGGCACGACTGGTCCTCCCTGCCCTGATGGATCCACAAACCACTTGTTTCCTTCAAGCACCTGTGACTGATGTCAAGAGATAACTCTTCCCTTATCCTTTAAATCCTTCTGCCTACAGAATGTGACAGCTGCTGATGAAATGACAGCGTGAGCCAACCAGCGACGGCTGCGGGCTGTCAGCTGGGATAACTGCAGGGCTCGCAAGGTTTAATTTCAATTTGAGATGATTTTATATGGGAAAACCGTGAGCGATAGGGTTATAACAGCAGCTGACAAATGTGGCCACATCACTTCATGTTTGCTTCTTGTTAACTAACTCTTCGCCTTTCTTCCTTGTAATATCACCTGAACTGTTGGAGTCCTATTTCACTTGAGATCTTCCAAATTGCTGGGGAAGAGATGCTCCCCATGTTTGCCTTCTGCAGAGCAACAAGCCCAGAGAGTCTCCAGCTGACACTTCTCTCTGCAAACAGCAACTCACTGCCTTGATTTAAGCTCTAAAATGGGTGAGCACAATAGCCCATGGCAGTGTCAAATACACCTGGAATGTAGTGCAGCTGGAATTGCCAGAGGATGGAAATGTACCGTCCTCTGACCAGACTGGTCAACCTTCCATAAATTCTGTATTTTTTGAAGTTCAGTGAAGTGGAATTTTAGGATGTCCCATCCAGGTGTCCAGGTGTGCTGCTGGAAGTCAGCAAATGCTGGCTTTGGTCCTGGCAGAGCTGCCCCCTGCCCAGAGAGGGCACTCAGAGAGGGCTCAGAGCGGGGGCTCAGCAGGACAGTGCCAGCATGGCACAGAGCCCCCTTCCATTCACCACAGGCTCTGTGCCCCCTCCCTGCCTGCAGCCTCCACTGCCTCCAGGAAAGTTGAGGAAAAGAAAGAAAGAACCCTGTGAATGTCACCATTCTCAGCTGGGACACCATGGAAAAGGCTTGGTTTGGTGCACCTTACTGGGGATTGTCTATCTGGTTTCTTCAGTTTTGCAAGAGGAGGATTTTGATTATACAGTAATGTGAGCTCAGGAGCTTTGAAAGTGAGCAGCATGTGAGCCTTCCCCACGTTTCCTTTCCTCAGAGTGCCCATCCCTTTATTCTTCTCTCATGACTCCTTAGCTAACATGACGTTAATTGTGATTGGAAAATGATTGAGCCTGTGAATTGTGAGACTGCTCTCACTTCAAAATGTAGCAAGTACTGCTCTGATTAGATTGCTCTCTCCTTTCATTGCTGAACAACTTGAAGCTTAAAAAGAATTTAGAAGTGAATAATATTTGTGCTGAGAGACTCTTTGCCGCACGCTGGTGAATACGTGTATGAAAGACAGACCTGCTCCTCCTGACACCCAGAGCGAGCTGTGCCTTTGTGTTCAGAGAGGGGCGATGAAGCTGTGAAGGGCCTCAGTTCTCGTTCTTGGAAAGCAATCACAGAGGAATCACAGAATCCCTGAGGTTGGAAAAGCCCTCCAGGATCACTGAGCCCAGCCTGTGCCCGATCCCCACCTTGTCCCCAGCTCAGAGCACCGAGTGCCACCTCCAGCCCGTCCTGGGACACCTCCAGGGATGGGCACTCCAAACCTCCCTGGGCAGCCCCTGCCAAGGCCTGAGCACCCTTTCCATGGGCAAATTCCTGCTGCTGTCCACCCTGAGCCTCCCCTGGCCCAGCCTGAGGCCGTTCCCTCTCCTCCTGTCCCTGTTCCCTGGGAGCAGAGCCCGACCCCCCCGGCTGCCCCCTCCTGTCAGGGACTTGTGCAGAGCCACAAGGGCCCCCCTGAGCCTCCTTTTCTCCAGGCTGAGCCCCTTTCCCAGCTCCCTCAGCCGCTCCTGGGGCTCCAGCCCCTTCCCAGCTCCGTTCCCTTCCCTGGACATGCTCCAGCCCCTCTGCATGTTGCAGAGAAAGCTATTTGCTATTTTAAAGCTAATTAATGTTAGATGAGCACAGTAATTTACTCTCCAGAGGGTGAAAACCAGTAAAGCTGCATTTCACTGCGGAGCACTCTGCCAGTGTCCATCAGGTGACCAGGCAGTGCGTTGCAGGGAGATTAATCTGATTTTGTCAAAACACGTTTTTGTGAGTGAGTAGCAGTGTCAGGAAGGGAGAGGCTTCCAGAGGAGGCCTTTCCTCTGCAGAAGTGTTGCGTTTCCCCCTCGATTTCCAGCGCATGGTGAAGACCAGAGACCACTTTTAACAATAAGTGTCACAATTGTGCCTTGTCCTTCATTTGGTGAAGAATCTTTGCAGTCGTACAAAGTTCACAACTCGTGGCCTTGAGCTCAGCTGTGCTCAGGGAAGGTGGGAGGGAGCAGGGGCACTGCTGCCTGCCCCAGCAGCGGGGCAGCCACACCATGGGCACAAACCCCCCTGCAGCCCCCCCAGGAACGGGGACCAGCAGCCCCAAGCCTCCGGTGCNAATCTTTGCAGTCGTACAAAGTTCACAACTCGTGGCCTTGAGCTCAGCTGTGCTCAGGAAAGGTGGGAGGGAGCAGGGGCACTGCTGCCTGCCCCAGCAGAGGGGCAGCCACACCATGGGCACAAACCCCCCTGCAGCCCCCCAGGAACGGGGACCAGCAGCCCCAAGCCTCCGGTGCGGCCCCCAGAGCGCAGCAGCTGTGACCGGGGGATTCCCATGGGACAGAATTCCCATGGGACAGGAACGTGTGCCCAGAACCAGAGCACGACCTCCCAGCACAGCTGGCAGCTGATCCCATCCCGGGGCCAGACCCCTAAAACCTCTTCCCCCAGCGGGGCCGCGCTGCGGGGCGGGCGCTGGGTCGGAGCAGATCTGCAGCTGCTGCCGTGGGGGTCGTCAGCAGCTGCCCGAAAACACTTTGCTTAGAAAAATTAATAACTCCCCTTTAAAGTCCTCTTTCTAGAGCCTGCACAACTTCAATTGAAATGATAATTTTAAGAATTAAAATACAGCAGAGAAACAGCAACGACTTTATCAAATTATAAGTACAGAGAATGTGTTTTCCTTCAACCTTTATAGTGAAAATTATTTTCATATTAAAAAAATCAAAGAACTGTTACTGTATTTCTGGGGTTTTAAAGAAGTAATGAGCAGTAAACTCCAGCAATTATTCCCATACATTATTAAATGTCCCTATTAAACAGCTGCACACTCTGAAAAGGAAGAGGCATCAGTTCAGGGAGGAAATTTTGGGCTGATTTCACACTCCTTCCCCGTGATGCCTGGATAATTTTATGCACAGCATCACCAATAAAAGTACCATTTTCTTGGTATCTGTTTGACTATGAGTTTAACTGAAAAGCTTTAATACCATCTTGTGTGTTAATTCAAGCAGCAAAACCCCCTTTCGTGCTCCTAAATGATACAAAATCAGATCTATTATCACATTTCAAACATGATACTCACTGACACCAAAGGATTTGTGTTGTTTTACCCATCCACTGCCTCAGAGTTTGCAGTTGTCTTTATCCTCAGCAACAATTGCTCCAGCAAGGGCAGCTTTAGTGAAATGTCACACTTTAAATCCAAGAAACAAGATCAAATATCCAAGGGGAAACTGCCCAGATCCTTTGGAGGGCCAGGGGAAAAGATGCCTTTGGGGTTTTCTGGCAAATGCTTCTACTGTTTCTGATGGGACCTAAAGGATGATCACAGTGGCAAATGTTTTATTTATTATATTTATGTCCAAGTGAGTGTGTTGTTATTCCTACTTACAGTTTAACATGTTAAACCCTACACCAACAGGAAACCAAAAATGCAATAAATTGTGATCCAGTACAAAATCTTTGAAATGAACAGAAACCCTATTTTTTTTCCTAATAAAAACAGTGCTTATTTTACTCCTGATTCCTACTTTCCTGCGATTTCAAATCCACCTGTGCACAAAGATGCCAGCTGCTCTCACCCTGCAAGTTCAAAGCCAGGCAGCTGTGGGAGCTGCTGGGGCGAGCACAGGAAACCCAGTGGGCTCCAGGGGTCCCCGGCAGGGTTTTACAGCAGTAGGGGGAAGGATGGTTCCAGAAGTGTGCAGCTCCAGCAGACACTGACACAAAACACCACTAAGTGAGGTAGGTTTTAGAGGGTTATGACACAGATCTCCTGAAAGGAGGCGTGGCGAGGCAGGGGTCGGGCTCTTCTCCCGGGGAACAGGCGACAGGACAGGAGGAAACAGCTGCAAGTTGCAGCAGGGAGGTTCAGGTTGGATATTTGGGAAAATCTCTTCACCAGGAGGCTGGGTAGGCATTGAACATCCAGCCCAGGGCGGTGCAGGGGTCACCCTCCCTGCAGGTGCTCAGAACCACCCAGACGTGGCACTTCATGGTCAGGGGCAGTGCACACGGGGTGATGGGTCACAGGTTGGACCTGAGGGTCCTGGAGGCGCTTCCCAGCCCCAGTGACCCGTGTTTGTGTGAGGTGCCCCCAGGAGAGCCACCTGCAAGCAGGGGAGGGAGCTCCCGAGTAACACAGGGACAGTTTGTCTCAGGCCTTACCTACCAATTAAGGAGAAATTTCTGACACCCCCAGAACGGGGTGGTAGCTGAGATCCAGGCGATCACAGCCTGCTGGTGCTAACAGGTGTTGTTAAGATGAAGCCCAGGCTTCGTAATGTAAACAAATCATTAAAATTGTAGAAACAGTTATAATCCGTTTTATAAAAACATCCTGGAGTCCTTCAGAGGTCACTCACTGTATGGTATGATCAGGAAAGGAAATTATAGTGCCTAAAAAATACCAGGCAAAGAATCTTCAGCTGACCTACAGGAAAACTGCAGAAATTTTCATGGAAATAAAATGGGATAAAGGGAAAATGAATAGCATGAGGGGTAGAAACTCAGAATAATACTAAGGCAATAAGAAAAATCAGCGTCTAGCAAGAATCAAACCAGCAAAACCTACTTTTCTAATTAATAAACTGAGGAAGTGTAATATAAATAATGCCAGTGAGGGAGGGTGTACTGGAAATTGATCCTGTCAAGCCAAATTGACATCTTCTTTTAATGAGGTGATGAGCTTGGTTGATAAAGGTAATAGTGTTGTGGTAATGGGTGTCTGTGCAGCATCTGAATTGCATCACGTCACATTTTAATTAAGCGAGCAGCACGGTATAAGGTGCAGGTAATAAACGAGCCGAGCACTAACGAGCAGCGCGCGGCGGCTCCGGCCGTGGCTCTGTGAATCCCAAACGCTCTCCCCCCAGACACTCGGGCTGCCTCGCTCCAGCAGCTCTCAGCAGCTGCTGCACATGGCCCTCCCAGCCTCCTGCTCCCTGTCACGGCGCTGGGGCAGTGCTTTTAAACTCCAGATAGCAGGAGGAACGCTTTGCCGTGCTCCCTCCATCTCAGATGCTGCTATAGTACACAGCTTCTCCTCTCTTTCCTTTTTTTCCCCCAAAGCAGTGTGTGCTTTCTGCTTCTGATTGTTTGAAGCGCATTTCCCCAAGTCCAGTGGATTTGTGATGTTTATCCCCTGTTGGTTTTAACAGCAGAGGATCCACTCTTTTATTCCTTCAGTCTCTGCTCAGCGGATCATTCATGTCACAGCCGTGCCCCCTGGGCTGCTGGAGCAGCGTGGGGGGAAGCAGAAGAGGGGTCCCAGGAGGAGGCTGGCATACCAGGACTAATGCCAGCACTGTGCTCTGGGGTTTCCTCTCTGCCCCCAGCACCACCTTTCCATGGTTTCCCGTCCTGACACCTGCACTGATTTTCTCTGAACTCCTGCACTCCGGAGTCTTCAGCATCTCAGTTCTCTCAGACATCTGCGATTTGCTCTTTGGTCAGGAGCCAGGAGCTGCCTTCTCCTCCCCCATCCTGGAGAACCCTTGCTGGGGCCGTCAGTGAAGGGGCATTGCTGGGGCAGCTCTTAGTGTTGGTTTGGACACCAGTGCTGTAGGTTTGGCATGGGCAACTTCCCAGGGCACAACAACAGGCTCCTTTCTGGGCACCAGAACCCCCCTGCCAAGCCCTGAGGTTCCACTCGGCTGCCACGGGGGTTGTAGCCTCAGCCTGCCTTGGCACTGTGGGGTGGGAACCTGTGCTGAGCAGAGCAGGGCTCTGCTGGCTGCTGAGAAGGGCAGGGGAACACGTGTTGGATTATTTTCCTCCAGAGAAAAGTCTACCAGTGAGCACAGAGAGAAAGCAAGAGAGAAATGTGTGGGGAACACGGTGTGGCTAATTTTTCCCTCTCTGCTTTGCTTTGTTTTCGGCAGTGACCCTTATCTGACAGCACTGCTCTGCCCGTGAAAGGCCCTGAACACAGGCAGTGCTCACATGGTGATTTTGATAGCGTACAATATCCTTAATAACATATTCATTTAGTGTTTGATTGATGTGAAGTTATTTCATCTTCTGGCTGGCTGTTTTCAGCTGATGAGTATGAATCAGAATCTATGATTATGGCAATCCATTAGACATACCCCAGCCTTCTGTCTCTGCCATTCTGAAGGCTTTCTTACCACACTCACGCTTGTATTCCTAAATACACACGTAGCACTGTATTTATTTAATTGAATCTATACATTAACATATATGTAATATGTATTTGTGTAGATATAAATGCACACAAGCACTGCTGTCAGTGCTCGGTGCCGGAGCAGCCCCGCAGAGATGCAGAGGGCCCCTGGATCCCTGGAAGTGACCAAGGCCAGGCTGGATGGGATAGTGGAAGGTGTTGGGGGGGGCTGGAACTGGAGGACCCCCCCAGCCAAGGCCATTCTGTGATCCTGTGAGCCAATGGAAAATGTCAGGCAGGGATGAATGGGAAGCACTGTGAATATGTAGGAAGGCTTCATTCCATCTCCAGCTCATGTGACTCCTCAATGAAATCAAAGTGCTGTCACTTGAGGGTGTGCGGCAAAAGGTGGGTGAGAAATTGGGATGTGCATGGCTGGAACAGACAGGACATAGCTGCCCTTAGCACCAAAATGCGATGTACAGTCTTGCTGCAATGAAAATAATCACCCCAGGATTTGTAGGAGAGAAGCAGCAATTCCTCCTCGATGACCAAGTGCTCAGAGCTCCTTTAGAGACTGATCTGCAGAGACATTTCTGGAAACCTGACTGCACTCTAAAAGCTGGAACACCCACTGGTACAGCCGATCTTGGAAAGTGCTGTCCTTAAGGACTCTGGCAAAAATGAGGAACAGTGTGAAGGTGTAATTTTCTGAACGACAGAGTAAATCATAACTGGAGGCAGTTGCTTAATTAAGGCTGTGCAACTAAATGACTTCTCAATGTTCTGGCAGTTCCAAGAAAGCCAGAAGTCATTTCAGGTCAGACAAAACGGTTCATTTAACCCAGAGCAAGTTCATGATGCTCCATGGTCACCAGTACGTTTTTGTCTACCAAAACCCCAATATTCCCTTTCCAGCTACAGGTTCCTGGGGCAGGACGGGGCGGAGGCTGAGCCAGAGTCAGGAGAGCCCGTGGTCTCTGCCACGCCCTTGAAAAAAGGGAGGTCACGGGAACTCTTACTGGGCAAACAGACAGTGAGATATAAGTAACGACTAATTTCTTGTTAATAAATCAATACCAATGACTTTTTAGGAAGAAAAATGTGCAAGGGCTTCTACTTGAAATATTGAAGGTAATTAAAGAAATAACTGACATCCAATTTTGGAATCCCTTAAATGTCAGGGATGTGTTTGGGTCTTGCACACACCCACCTGCCACCCCTCCGTCCCCCAGCCCTGCCGGCCTGGCAGCAGATGACTGCAGCCAAAAGTGGGGTTTGATCTGCTCAGTAATGGCTTGTTCACAACCCCCCCCGGTATAAATCATGTTCGGTGAGTTTGGAGCTGGCTGGCAGCTTCCTGCACCTGATGCAGAGTGTGGGAAGGGGCAGTGAGGTCCCCGTGCCCCCCTTGCCTGGCAGATGGGACAAGGGCAGCCCGGGCTGTGCCCAGGCCCCCTGGGGTGCCCCATCTTGCAGGGTCTGGGCTTGGCTGGCATTTCTGCTGGTGCCAGTGCTCTCCTTGGGCTGTAGAGGATAAAATGGAAACCAGGCAGATTTTCCTGTAAAGAAGCACAGATGGGGAACTTACAGTTAGTCAGCAAACAAATAAAAAGGGTAGGGAGAGGTGCTCACATGTGAAAAGAGAGGTGTTTGTGATGTCTGGCTTAGCAGCGTTCTTTATTCCCGGGCAAATGCCGTGGCCGGCTGATGTCAGCTGCCTGCACTGGATAAAATCTGACTTGGAGATAAATGGAAAATCCTACACATCCCAGTGACAGCGATAACACCTCCGGAGAGAGGCCGAGGCTGCCCAGACTCACGGGTGACCCCAATAAATGTCTTATGATTAAACTGTTGCCTTGGAGCCGTCCCATTTCCAGGCTCAGCCGAACGTTCCGCTGCCGCTCGGCTATTCCCCCTGAGGCGGAGGGGCGGGAGGAGCTCCCAGGTCACCCCCGTCCCCGTCTCGGCGGCGGGGAGCGCGGGGCTGGGCGCTCCGGCGGTGTCCGAGCGGAGCGGTGCCGCGCCCGCGGGTCCCGGGGCTGCTGCGGCCGCGCGTCCTCCGCCGCTCTCCCCGCGCCGCGGGAGCCGGGCCGCGCTGTATTTAGAGCCAGCCGCCTCCCAGCACCATCTTCGCACTTGAAAGCACGGCGTGATTTGAAGAAAAGCGTTTTCGTTTTAAGCACTTCCAGACTCGGAGCCTCCAGAAGGCGCCGGCAGCAGCTCCCGCGGATGTTGGGGTTCGCACGCCGCAGGTGCGAGAGCCGAGGGCGAGCAGCTGCTGCGCTGCTGCGCTGGAAGGGAGCGGGAGCGGGAGCAGAACACCGGCAGCGGGAGCAGAACACCGGCAGCGGGAGCAGAACACCGGCAGCGGGAGCGGGAGCCGGGGAGGGGGCGGGCGCC
>VZRQ01007983.1:149342-160292 GCA_013397975.1 Machaerirhynchus nigripectus | reverse complement strand
AGCGGGAGCAGCACACCGGGAGCGGGAGCAGCACACCGGGAGCAGGAGCGGGAGCAGCACACCGGGAGCGGGAGCAGCACACCGGCAGCGGGAGCAGCACACCGGGAGCGGGAGCAGAACACCGGGAGCAGGGCAGCAAGCGGCGCTCCGCCCGGGGACAGCTCCCGAGGCACACCCCTCCTCGCTCACTGCCGGCGACTGCTCGGTGCTTCTCCCATCCGTGACGCGATCCGACTGACCTCAGCTCCAAGAGCTGCTCCCTCAGAAGAGCAGACACATTGTCATCGACTTTAAATAACTGTACAAAAACGGCATGTGTTGCTATAAATAGATCTCGCACCTTTCTAACTGTCGAAGGCTCCATTTTTAAAGAGCTTTGCTTCTTTTTTTTCTTCCAAAAATCAGTGATCTGGAGGTCAATTTTAATTTCCTGTGCACATCAAATGAACTCATCCCCTCTCAACCAGTCACTCGTGGCTGCAGGGCAGACCAACGTAATTCTATTTCCACCCTAATTCAGCAAACTTATTTTTCACGAGCTTAGGTCTCGCTGACTTCAGTGGACACTGAGCATTACCTTAAATTATTAATGCAGTTAAGTCATAGACCAATGTGAAACCCTGGTCAGGAATATTGAGAGCCACTTGCACGAACCCCTCAGGTATGGAAGAATCAGTGCAAATCGTGGATGTCATGGAAACAGAATTTTTTTCTCAGGGTGCTTTACGGGGTGGGGATTTTTGTTTCATTTGGAAAGAGAAGCAAAAGGGGTCTGAGGGATGAGAGCATGAGGGCAATTTTGTGAGCTTAGTCCACCCCTTTGACAAAACAAAGAACTTCCCACAAAAATTAAATGTACAGCCAGGAGACAGCCAAAAAGCTGAATTTATGGTATGTGACAGGAATGTGATTTCTCAGGATAAGGATAAATAAAATTTTAGAATATTTCAGCATTTCTGAAATGTTTCATTTTGAACTGCATGCATTCCACGTTTTCTGGAATCACGTGTTGTGTGCATACGCTCCCACAGCTCACACACAAACAGTTCCTTACTCTTTTCTTTTTTATGTACTCACATGATAGCACTGAAATAAATTTCAAATTCACATCTCTTTACTACATCAAACTTGAAACTGCACCTAAAGGATGGCTGTGACAGATTAATGGCACCAGCACTTGTGGTGAGGATATGAGAAGTGATATTCTCGCCTATATCCCATGTGCATATTTATATGGAGAATGCCATAAATATCCTTTGGAGATGCTGGCTTGTCTGCACGGCTGCTCCTCCCAGGCCACACAAAACGGATTTACGTCACGTCCCAGCCGCTTCCTCACCCCCAGCCTGGGCAACAAAGAGACCCCGGGCCTGTATGGCTGCGCCCCACTCCCAGAAACCCCTTACAGTTTTCATAATTTTACCTTTTGCATGAAAAAACGGATGTGCTGCTCTGCAGCAGGCAGGGGAGACCCTCAGTTTTGGGCAAGAAGCTCTTTGGGTCATTTGTTCGCCTCTCAAGCAGCAGCGTTTTGTCACAAACTCATTTTCCAAAGCGCTCCCTATATATTGGTGTTAAATTTAACCTGCTGAATCTAAAACAGACTAATTTGACAAAATTAAGGTACCTAAAAGAGAGAAGTAGAAAGAAAAACACATTCAAGGGAGGTGAGGGTTACCCTCAGCCATTTCCCACTTTAACTTAAAACCTCATTTAGCTCCTAGACTTGTCACACAAGTGTGACCTCAATTAAACCCACTTATTCCTCTTACACAGCCCCTCTGCGTTTGCCTCTTTGCTTTACAATGCAAGCTGAGATAGGACAAAGAATAATTCCAATTATTCCCTCTGTGTGCTGGTGGATTAAGGATGGCATGTGGCCTGGTGGAGGGTGTGTGGAGGAAAAGGGCCAGAGAGGGGACTCTGGAAAGCCTCTCCCGGCCCTCAGGCACCGCTGCCCATGCCAAGGGCCAGGGCCTGGCTGCTGCCCTGGCTGGGACCGAGGGCAGTGACCAGGGCGGCCCGAGAGGCCGAGCTGGCAGGGCCAGCGAGGGGGGACACGTCTGCTGAGCTCCTGTCAGCAGCAGGGCTGCGGGGCCAGAGCTGCCCTGGGCACATCCCCGCTGCCCCTGCTCTGCCTGGTACCGAGCCCGGGAGCGCCCCAGGGCTGCGGGGCCAGAGCTGCCCTGGGCACATTCCCACTGCCCCTGCTCTGCCTGGTACCGAGCCCGGGAGCGCCCCAGGGCTGCGGGGCCAGAGCTGCCCTGGGCACATTCCCACTGCCCCTGCTCTGCCTGGTACCGAGCCCGGGAGCGCCCCAGGGCTGCGGCGCTCCAACCCATCCCACTCCCTCTGCCTCCAGGCGCTGGCAGCAGGAGAGCTGCCGTCCCTTTGCCTGCCCAAAGAATAAATTCAGTGTCTGTCAGCAGCACGTCACAGCGCGCACTCCGCAATACTTAATTTTTAAACAGGTTTGCTACGTAAAAACATTTTACTTCTAATACTGTATTTTTGCCCTGATTTACTCGTTAGGTGTGCTGAAAAACAGCAGCTCTGACACTGCCCTAGTATAGAAGACACTGTAATTACACAAGCAAATCTAAAACGCTTTCAGAAGCTACCCCAAAGCAGCTTCTTTTAATATAAAGCAGCAGAGACCCACCAACAGGGTCATTGTGATTTATGCCAGCTGCAATTCTGGCCCACACTATTTAACAGCTTTTTTAAAATATTTAATTATCCTTTTGAATACTTTCCTTGATCTGTGCCCTTTTCTCCTGGGATGGGTTCCCAGGCAGCCAGCACTGACACTACTTCTGTGAGAATATTAAATGTTTATAGTGATTTTTATATGGGATGATCTCAAAGTGCTTAACACAGGGAAAGGATTAGTCACCTCACCTTTGAAATGGAACACGTCCTCCTCACTGCTCGGAAAACATTATTTACTGCAAGGTTTTCAGGACAGAACGAAGAATAAGGGGAAATGCATCCCCAGAGCCAGAGGTGAATCACTGAAGCGTGACTCTGGCCAGGACGGCGAGGTCGGGCTCTGTGCTCGCTGCAGGGAGATGCTGTTCCATCCCTGAGTGCAGCCCTGCAGCCCAGCTGGCTCCTCTGCCGTGCAGGTAAGGAGGGCCCAGCCACCACAGAACCACAGGACGTGCTGAGGTGGAAGGGACCCACAAGGACCACTGAGTCCAGCTCCTGGGCCCGACTCGGGCTGATTTGCATTGCTATGGGCTGGGCTTGGTCTGAGGATAAATGATTCAATGTCCTAAATGTATGGTTTTCCTCCTTTTTCAGCTGTAATTTACTACTTTGAGTTTAACTGAGGCGCTTTATTTCTTTTTCTATACACGCCAACATCTTCCAAGAGTGCCCCATTACAAGAAGAAATGTTTTTGTGCAGGCACAAGCTGCAGGGAGTGCGGGGGCTGCGAGGGGCTCCCCTCAGCCACGGCCCTCTGGCTGCGCAGGAGCACCCCCAGCAGAACCCGAACGTGTCTGGGGATGAGCCAGGCCTGAAGCTGTGGCTCAGGCATGGTCTGGCACGTGCTGTGCTCTGACACCATGAACTGAGGGGTCTTGTGCTGCAAGAGTCATTTATTATTATCACAGAGTCATGAAGGGGGTTGGCTCAGCTGCTCAGAGCCCCGTGCTGGTAACACCAGTGGGCTCTGTCCCCGCGTGGGCCCTTCACTGAGGGCTTGGCCTTGCTGATCCTCATGGGTCCCTTCCAACTCCAATATTCTGTGGCTGTGGGCTGGAGGGGACCTTTAAATGTCGTCTAGTCCCAACCTCCCCGCCATGGGCAGTTCTTGGCCTGCCCTGGTGTTCCACAGAGTGTTCAGAGACCCAAGGAGTCTCTTTAGGAGCTGAAATGTAATTTGGCTCCTGGAATGTCCTCATATTTTATTTAAACAACAACACAGATCTTCATTTTTGATATGCACAATACATATTGATAGGCCAGGATGCTGAGGAGAAATTGCTTTCTGTTTTCAGCAAGGAGACCTGTGGGTAGGGGGTTGGTGTGGGTGGGCTTGTGTGGGACCTGCCAGCTGGGCACAAACCCTCCCGCAGCCATGGGGACGCTCACTCCTGAGCCACCACCAGAGGCACCGGGGCTGCCCCTCACTCGGCACCGTCACGGACAGAAACCTCTGTCACCTCTTGTCCTCTGAGGTCTCGAGGACAGGCTGAATGACATGAAATCCTGAAATCATTCAGGTTTGAAAAGACCCCCAAGATCTCCAAGTCCAGTCTTTGACAAACAGCCCCGTGCCCACCAAACCCTGTCACAAAGCGCAGAGTGGGCTTGCCCTTGTCCCCTTCCAGGGACGGGGACTGCGCCGCTGCCCGGGGCAGCCCTTCCTGTGCTCGCCTCCCCTTCCAGGGAATGAGCTGCACTCACTTTGAAAATGCTGCTGCTTTAATTGTGCAAACAAGCAGCAGAAGGGTGAAATCCCAGCCGAGCTGGAGTCTCACGTGCTGGTCTGGCTGGAGCCCCCATCAGTTTCCACGGCACGCTGGCCCCGGGAAATCGATGCTGACAAATGACTGGCTTTGCCAAAGCTGCAGGTTTAACGTGAGAACGTGGGGAGACAACACGTGGTGAAAGCCACGGAGTCCGGCCAGGGGGGATCCAAACAGGCTGCGCTTCCCACTCAGGGGCAGAGCCAGGCTGAACAGAGCCCATGGGCTTTACTTCCACAGGGAAAATGCTGAAGGAATACCAATCAGAGCTGCACAGGGAAGATCAATTGAAATACACTTATTTCCTTCCACGCAGCCGTGAGCTTTGACTCGCTACAGACACAAACACGTATTTACTGCGCTGAATAAACTCATAATTATTCTTTAACTGCAAGAAACTATTAGGTGTGAAATCATGAGAAAGTTATTAAATGGGGCTGGCTAATGTTTACAGAATGCGTGGAACGTTCTGTACCCTCTGATGTAGCAATACAGAACGTGTCAATATTTAGGAATCATAATAAAAAACTTTGATGAGAGCAGCAGCACAGCTGCAGTAACAGACTGAGGGATGCTGGAGAAACTTCACTCCAGCTCCCCTGAAGGGGCTGACAGACCTTTAAACCACAGCAAGCAGGCCGAGGAACCCGGCGTCTGTGCACCCCTCAGGCCCTGCCTGGGGTGACCTAACTGTGGCCTTCCAGGACCTGAAGAGGCCGACAAAAACCATAGAAAGGGACCATTTACAAGGGATGGAGTGTCAGGACTGTAGGGAATGGCTTCCCACTGCCAGGAGACAGGGTTAGATGGGCTACTGGGGAGAAATCCCTCCCTGGGAGGGTGGGCAGGCCCTGGCACAGGGTGCCCAGAGCAGCTCTGGCTGCCCCTGGATCCCTGGCAGTGCCCAAGTCCCGGGTTGGGGAGCAGCCTGGGACAGTGGGAGGTGTCCCTGCCCATGGCAGGGGGGGCACTGGGTGGGCTTTAAGGTCCCCCCCAACACAAATCATTCTGGGACTCCCTGCTTCTGCGATCATTCTATGACCCAGCACTGCCAAAATGACCTGTACAGGGCTCTGCTGTTCCAAGAGAAGTTTCTCCAAGTTATTTTTTAAAATGGAGACCTCCCTCCTGTGCATGTGCAGCGCTTGGGCTCAGTCAGGCAGGGAAAATGCAGTTCAGTCAAGGACATGTTCCTGTGTTTTAACATCTCTCATTTTCCCGATTCCCAGCATCTCCTCGTGTTCTCTCTAATCTTTTTCCAACTCTCATGACTTTCACTTTAAGGAAAGACTCATTTAGCTCCAGGAACGCTCTTGTCAAGAGAAGGAGAGAGAAGATGAAACAGCCAGTCATAAAGGTGGAATTACACACGTCCAATTTGTAATGCCTGTACTTAAGATGCACTTAAAGACAATGGCAGCACCTTCATTGCTCTGTTATTGCTTCTTACAGCAACGTGCCCCATTACTGGCAAATAAATCCCAGAATCCTCCTGTATAGTGATTGTGTTTTTTCTTTCATGACTATGGTAAAAAAAAATACAGTAAAAAACTGCGAAAAATTTTGACCAAAAGTGCAAATAGCAAAGAAATTCTACATCCAAGACTACTAAGTTTTTCTTCTTGGAAATATGAAGAGACCTTGAAGGCTTTTAATCAGCACTGGAGTGTTTGTCACAGGACAAGGATTTAGCAATGGAGCAGTGCCTCCAGGATTGAGTGTTTTCCTTTGATCCGTTCCAATTCACCCCATCTCTTATTTCACTGTCTTGTTCATTTTTAATTTAAATGTGAGCTTGACAGAAGTGTTAAAATGTCATAGAAATAAATTGTTACTGATACATTTTTAAATTTATGTTTGCTTTGCAGGAACTACTGGCAGGCTCCAAGATGTTCCAGTGCCCATGGAATCAATCAGCGACCACAGGGAGGTGTTGGGGCCTTCCACATCATCAGGCATTGTCCTGCAGCTGATAGAGGGGAGGAATTGTTCCCTGTGAGGGTGGGCAGGCCCTGGCACAGGGTGCCCAGAGCAGCTGTGGCTGCCCCTGGATCCCTGGCAGTGCCCAAGGCCAGGCTGGATGGGGCTGGGAGCAGCCTGGGATAGTGGGAGGTGTCCCTGCCATGGCAGGGGTGGCACTGGGTGGGCTTTGTGGTCCCTTCCAACCCAACCCATTCCAGGATTCTGTGATTCTATAACTGACATTCACGAGGAAGCTCTGTCCTTCCAGGATTTCTGTGCTTCTTTATGCAGTTTTCTTCACTGAGTTTGCTCGCTCACTTTCTGGGCAAAACTTGTGATGACAGACTCCTGCAGTGCCTTTAAATCTACCCTGAACACCAGGGGGGACTTGGACAGGAGGGGTTAGGTGGTGGTGGGAGGATAATTCGGATGTTGTGCGTGCATTACCCAGAAGCACAGGAACAGAGGTTTGGGCGCCGGCAGGAGCTGCAAGGCCCAGGTCAGCCCTTGGCACTGCCCACGCTGGCAGGGAGGGATGGGCCTGACCGCAGGCTGAGCATGTCTCCCCGGGGCTGCTGTCCCCGTCACTGGGCACGCGCTGGCAGCACTGGCACAGCTCTGGGCACCACGATCAGTAAGGAGCCAGCACCTCCTTTCCCCTCTGCTCTGCTGGCATCCCCTCCCTCACGGGCACTGATGCTCCACCACGCTGCACAGGCTGGCAGATCTCAAAGCCAGCGTGGTACTACCAGCTGAAAGGGTGAGAAGGAAACAGCACAAGAGCACAGCAGAGCAGCGTCGGTGTTTACGCTGAGAGGGATGAAATGGGTTCCACTGTGAGGGGCTGGACCTGTGGGCTGTAACTGGGGAGCTCTGAGATCTCGGCTGTGTCTCTCCACGCAGTCAGTGCAGCCGGATTCCCTGACAAATGAGAAATAGCTTTGCTTCCCTCAGCTGCAAGGGCACCAGCAACGGAGAGTCTGACTGCGTACACTTCTCCCTCTCAGTGAAGAATGGATCAACACAGAGGTGATTTCTGTGGGGGTTTGCAGGGTGCTGCTCGTGGGGAGGACTGAGGTGCCAGCAGAGGTGTCTCCGGCAGCAGGGCAGGCGTTGGCAAAGAGTTCTGATGTTTTTATCACAGAGCAGAGGTGGAGCAAACCTTGGCCGCCAAAACCTGGGCAGGGCAAAAAATCCCAAGACGCAAGTCCAAGGTGCATCCTGAGGGCAGGGCCTCACCCAGGGAGGGTGGGCTGTGAGTCTGCTCGAGGGGCTGGGGGGCCTGGCAGAGGCTGAGCTTGGGGCTCCCTCCGGCTCGAGCCAAATGGTACCAAACGCTCGCCATCCTCCTGCTGGGGCCCCTCTGTTTGTCTCACTGCCACCGGAGAGGTGGCTTGAATAAGAATTTTGGAAGTATTTGTATTCTTAAACTCATAAAGCGTCAAGGGATGCTGCTGCCACGGTCTCTATCCAAGCACTTTTTAGCCCGAAACATAATGAAATGTAAAGGAAAGGAAATGAGAAACCCTGAGGAGTGTGATCTGCCTAGCTTGTTGTGTTGTGTAGCTCGTATCTACAAATTGCTTAGCACAATTCTGCTAGTTACTCCAGGAATGTGAGTATGCATGAATTTTACCTGGTTATTATTATTTCTAGCAGAAGTCAGCCCTGCCACACGCAGAGCCTGCGAGTCCCAGGTGATCATCATTAGCAGATCAAATCCCAGCACTACGAGGAGCATATTAACACCACAGCTTTCAGGAACAGCTCTAATAACACTTTCTGACAGCCAGAGCAGCCATAAAGAGCTGCTGCTCACGCCCCGATAAACTGCTTCCCAAAGTGTTTTATGGAATATTCATCACTCTGTGGAAATAATGCAGCTCTCAGAATGTTATTATCCATCTTTTCCTCGTTATGTTCCCCAGGCAGAGGGGTTTGTTCCCACCGGCTGGGTCTCCAGGCCCCGCTGCTGGCCAGAGGGCAGCGCTCGGGGAGGCTCGGGGCACGGGGCAGCTGAGCTGCAGAGCCCGCAGCCCCACCAAAGGCCAGCAGCCACACAGCACAGTCAGTGCTGGAACGGAGCTGCTCACACAGCACCCCAAAAACAAAGGGAAAGCCAACAGCGGTGGTGAAACAGGCAGCGTGAGGTGATCCCAGCTGGAGGCTGCTGAAGGCAGGTTTCTCCCCGTTATCACAGAATCCCAGACAGGTTTGGGTTGGGAGAGACTTCAAAACACATCTCATTCCACATGCCACGGGCAGGTTCACCTTCCACTATCCCAGGCTGCTCCGAGCCCCATCCAACCTGGCCTGGAACATTTCAGGGACAGCACAGGAGAGATTCCCACCCCTCCAAGGCTGCCAGTCACTCTCTCCTTTCCAAATCTCTCCCCGGGCAGGGTTTGTGTGGATGCAGGTTTCCTCTTTAGCTCACAAGGCTCACATGGTGCCACGAGATGTCCTCACGCTGTCACACCTTCCCTGGCAGCACGGCTTGTTGATGTGGCAGCTCTGGCACAGCCCCTGCCTCTGCCTGCCCATGCTGCACCGGACTTCTGGGTCACTTTCCCTTGAATCTCATTCCCTTTGCGAGTTCAATATCCTGGCAACTCTTCCAGCTCCTGCAGATTTATGCTGTGGGTGGCTTAGTGGCAGCAGCAGAGCCCCCAAGCTCTGCCTGCACACAGGGGTCAGTGGGCAGGGGCCAGGACAGTGCCCGTGTTCCGGGGGCACAGAGCCATCACACCGTGCTCAGCCTCCCTGGATTCCTGGTGCAGGGCTGGCACTGGCCTGGCAGCACCAACAGCTGCTGAGGGGTGAGTGTTTAATCTGAGCAGAGGTGAAGGATGAGCTGTCAGATGAAAATTAATTTGCCATGAAGATCAAGACCAGAACCCCCTCTCCAGAGACAGGGAGTGACTGTCCACAGGCACTGAGCTGTCCAGTCTCTGTCACCTGCCACTCAGTATTGTTCAACTGTGCACCAATTACCTGCTGCTAAATCTATGTCAGTTATTTCCACTCCACACCTCCCACCCAAGCCCACCGTGTCCCTCCGTGCCATTTCTGTTCCCACCCCGGCACTGCGAGGGCTCACAGGACTGGCAGGGACGGGTGACCGACAGCTGCCCGGCAAAGGCATTGCCCACAGCTTCTCTGTTGCAGTGAATGGCTCATCCTGGAGTTCTTTTGAGGGTTCCATAAAGTACGAAAGGTTTTTTATTCTTCCTAGGTTACTTTTATGTGTCTGTGGGAATAGGTGTCTAAAGGTGTGAGAAGTCAGAACTGAAATAATTCCTGCCTTACATAAAATCTGTAAAAATTTTGATTATTACTCTCTGAAGTCCTGGCAGGCAGCTCTGCGAACTGCAGAGCTCATGGTGTGGTCACCAACTCCAGCCCCCACTGGAGGGCCAGTTGTGTTTTCCTGCAGCGCTGGCTGCCAGCTGAAGTAAAAGGGTCCACGATTCCCTGGTTTTTGTTAACCAGCAGCTGGAACGTGGCATCTTTTCCCTGAGCTGAGGACATCTGCAGGGCTTTCCCACCCAGCAAGGTCAGAGGTGTGTTTGCAGAGGTGCACAATGGCACAGCACCGTGGAAAACACCACGAGGGGGTCTGGCAGCATCTGAAATGCTCCAGGTTCTGTGAACCATCAGAGAGAGGTTTAGAGATGGTACCTGCACGTCCGGAGTGACAGCTGGAGCATGGATGCTCTGACCAGCTGGGCTTTTACCCTCCCATTCCCACTGATCCCTTCCAGGGTCTCTGGACGTGCCAGTGCCTGCACTTTGCTTGACTTGTTGAACAAAAATCAGCTTTGACAGGAAACCTCGTATGAAAGGAAAGCTGGCACAGCTGTAGTGGATTTGATCTCCATAAGCATTTGGAAACCCAAGAAATATTCCTATAGAGGCACTTTGAATTGCTGGCTTTGTTTTCTCTGGATGCTGAGGCAAAAAATCTAAACAGCCAACGTTTGAGTTCACGGCAGAACAATAAATCTACGTGCTGGAGGAAACCTCCCTTTCCTCCCCAGCGGGGCAGGTGGAGCTTCTGTGTGTTTTGCACGTCACTGGGTGACACCTGTTCACAAGGATGTGGCATGAGGCAACACACGGTGTCCTTTGTTTATCCCGCTTCCCTCGGTGCAGAGTTCCGTGCGAGCCTGTACACAAAGCCTGGGCCACGGCCGAGGGGGGCAAACGGAGCCGGCCCTGCAGGAGTCGTGCTGGGGGCCCAGGTGGGGAGGGGCTCCTGGGTGTAACCCCTGCCCGGGGAGCTGAGACGTCAAACACTGAACCTCAGCGGGTTGGCACAGGCAGCCCAGAGGCCAAAAAGCACCAAACCTTGCAGGGTGGCCAAGGCCAAGGCAGAATTGGTCAGGGTGGAAGAGGAGGATGCAGAGCCACTGCAGAGTGGGGCACAGAGAGGACACAGGGGCACTGCAGAGTGGGGCACAGAGAGGACGCAGGGGCACTGCAGAGTGGGGCACAGAGAGGGCGCAG
>VZRQ01007983.1:118751-133350 GCA_013397975.1 Machaerirhynchus nigripectus | reverse complement strand
GGAAGGAAGGAAGGAAGGAAGGAAGGAAGGGGGGGAGGAATGGTTTCCTTGGTGGCTTTGGCTGTGTCACAGCCTCCCGTCACTCCCCGTGAGCAGGGGGGCAGGGAGCAGAACCCGGCCCTGGTTGGGGTGTTTCTGTGACAGCACTCACTGCTGCTGCTGTCCCTGAGCCTTCAGCCGTGGTCACCCCTTGAGCCAGCCCGTTTGGGGAGGTGAAGCCCACGCCCTGAGGCAGTCATTGTGGTTTCACGGGCTGTACACTGAGAGCAAAGCCCGGCACGGAGCCCGAGGCTTCCCCGTGCCCGTGGGCACTCAGGCTGGGCCCAGCCCCTCTCCTGGGGACACTTCTCTCCCAGCAATGTCTGCAATTCCAGCAGGTGCAATTGAAAATCCCACTGAGGCATTTGCTACCTTGACAATATAATTTCTCACTTTTTGGTCACAAACTCCATCTAATTCACTCTGGCTGAGGCTGGCAGGCAGCACACCGTGGCAGGGCTGTTTCCAGCTGTGTCCTTTATGCTTTTTTCCCATGCTCCACTGAAGGGCTCAGACAGTTTTTCCCTCTTGTGCTTTTTTGTGTAGTGGAACCATTAAAACGGGGGGGATCTGCCCCGAGCCACTCCTGGTGCTCCAAATGCAATTGGGGCACTTCTCCAGGTTGCTCAGCCCTTCATGCACTGGGGTTTATTGGCAGGTGGCAGTTTCACAAGGCATTCCCAGCTCCCCCTTCGGAGCAGGATCCCCCTTGGGTGCCTTCCCAACACCTTTGCAATGCTCTCCCTCTTCCCTGCCAGGGTCCCACTCACCCCCTGCTCCAGCTGGCAGCACCTCCCTCCTGACGGAGCATCCCAGCACTGAGCAGGCTCCCCTTCCCTGGGCAGCCCAGCCCTGGGCCCCCCAGCCCAGCCTGCACATCACCCACGTCCTGGCAGCGTTCCGTGGTCTGTAAAGGGAGCACAGCAAAGGAAAAACTATGTTTAAATGGTAAATCCCAAAAAGTGAATATTTATTCAGAATGAGAAGACAAGAGCTGGTGAATGAAGGTGTTCAAGCTCAGGAGCACAGCTGTGAGCAGGAGCTGCTTCAGAAAACCCACACGGACAGCAAAACACTGGAGTGAAAATCTGGAAACTGCAGATTTGGGACAACAAATCTCAAGTTCAGTAAGAGATCTGGGTTTCCATAAAGCATTGTGATTCCTCCACTTAGGGATAATAATCTACATTGTTCTTAAAAAGCAGGGTGTCAGCAGCACAAACCAAATAATAGACCCTTCTTAGGCAGCGAGAGGATAATGGCTCCCAAGACAAAAGGAGAATTTATTTATCATAAAATACTCTTGAGAATCAGGCAGTCACCTGGTGTTTAATGCAGACATTGCAGACCCAGAGGAATTTTGCTTGAGTGTGACAGGGAGTGGGAAAGGTTTCTGTCTCATGAAAATTCATTGAAAATTACATTAATGCTGCTGGGAAGGCAATAGCATCCAGCAGGAATGGATGCACTGCCTCATCCATATGGATCCCATTTGCTGAAGTCTCAGTCTGTGCCCTGCTAATGGTCCCATCCAGAGGGCCATGGTCCACTGAGGAGCTGGTGACCAGGGAGTAGCCCCGCGTGGGCTGGGACGGGCTCACCCTGCTGGAGGCAGCTCCCACTGCCACCAGCGCCCACAGAAGCTCTCCTGGGAACATCCCAGTGTCTGGCTGCAGGGACATGGATAGGGCTGCTTGCTCCCAGGACAATCCCGCAGGAGCTCTGCGGGCTGAAATGCCGCGGGGCTTCTCCTTGGATGTGGGACAGTGGGGTCCTGCATCCCTGGGACATCCCTGGGACATCCCTGGGACATCCCAGGGACTTGCAGCTGTTACTATGGGGTGGCAGGAGGAGGCCTCGAGGAGCAGATAATCAATATCAATAAACCAGTATTGCAAAAACAGCGTGCACATGCTTGGCTGTTTCATAGTCCAATGATTTTAATGTTTGGAATGCCTGTAGTGTTGGATTTGCTGTATTTTCAGGAAGGTGGGAGCCTCCTCGGGAGCTCTGGAGGCTGGTGGAAGCAGCCCTCCCTCGCTCCCCTGCCGTGCTCACGGCTGCTGCTGGCCGTGCTCTGCCACCAGCTGGGGTCAGCGTCCTTCCCAATCCCTGCCCACCCCCTCCAGCCCGGCCCCGTCCCAGCCCCACCCGCCCCGGAGGTGCAGAGCTGCCCTCGCTCTGCAGGAAGGAGCTGCAGGCTGAGCCCAGGGACACATCTGACTGCTGCTCACCCCCATCGGGGTGGAGGTCACTCTCAGGTAAGGTTACGCTCAGAGAAGGCATTCAGGAACTGCTATTCTTCTTTTTGTTGGGTTCTTTTCCTGCGCTTCTGCACAAAAGACTTGTTTATACCTGGCTTTCCTGATCAGATACAGGGAACAATAATCTATTATTAACCGATCCATCTAAACCGGTATTTGCAGGTTCTGGCTAATTACCGGCTTTTCTCCTGCCTTGAAACAATTCCAAACGCCATCTGTGCACCTAAAGCACAAGCCAGGCAGCATTGCTGCCACACACAGCCACTGCTGACCACTAGTGACCGCTGCTGACCACTGGGCTCCTTCCCTGACCCCATGGCTGGGAAAGCAGCAGGACTGACCCGTGTGGCCTTTGTCCCAGGCTTAGTGTCACTGCTAGTGTCCCCCCTCCTCCCAGCTCGTGTCTCATGCTCCTCTTGGTGTCACCCAGAAAAGTGTCACTCGCCCTTTCTGATGTCCCCACTGGGACATGGTGCCAGTGACAACAGGGGCACAAATCAGCCTTTTGAAGGTAATGGTTGTTTCCTCTGCAGAGGATGAACACGTGTAGGAAGGAAGGAAGGAAGGATATCCACCAAAGCTGTGTGTGCATCTCCCCACCTCACACAGTCCCCGAGGTTTTTTCTCTTCTTAGGTAAAAAAATGGCATATTCTCCTACATGAAACCTGTACAAATATATTTTGCATAAAGGAAGACAAAAATGGAAGGGCTGCACTGCAGGTGTTGAGTAAAACCAATCACGAGGTTAAATGCCCCCCGAACACAAACTGACTGATAGTGAGAAGCACCAGCATTGTCTGACCTCTTGTTAAACGGGCCAATCTCTGGAGTGGAGGTCCCCAAAGCAGAGGGTTTGCCCAGCTGTGCAGCAGCTGGAGGCAGCCCCAGCTGGGCACCGGCCCCACCCAGAACCTCCCCCCGCGCAGAACGCCGGCAGTGATGGGTCCCGATCTGCGGGAGGGTGCAGGGAGCTCTCAGTGCTGATGCCCAGGCATTATTCTGGTGATGAAATGATTCCTCATCCCCAGGACTTCCTGTTTGGCACCTGTTGTGTCGACAAGGAGCTCCTGCCCTCAGCGCCGCGGTGATGAGCAGCGTTACAATTGCCTTCAGTGGAGTCAGCTCACCCTACACCGGCACGCACGGATAAAGGGCTGGGAAGGAGAGCAGTGACCTCCAGCTGTTCTCCAAACTTTCACCAGCACTCTCCACTGCTTCCAAAGCACACCCTGCATTTGGAATTCACCGTGTGTGTACAGGCAGCGAACCCACCACCCCTCGATGGCACACATCAACAAACACCGTGATGCATTATCAAATTAAAGATTAGGAATTGAAATGTTTCTTGTAAAGTATGATCCTCGCCTTGATCTGTGCGTTCGGAAAAATCAATAAAATAATGTGCAACAACCATGCAAGCCTTCTTTTAATGACTTGCGTCTTCATAAATACCATATTCATTACAGACCTCCATCAAAATATATTATCTGCACTTGCCCACGCCGCCGTTCCTTGATTGGAAAGCTTCACCTTGCTAAGGCATGAAAAATGGAGAAGAATGGAATGGAATACAAAAGGGCCACTTATTATTTGTCAGCTGGCAGGGTTTGCCCTTTTAAAGCAGATATCAAAATTTTAAATGTGATCTTATAAAAGCAGCAGATTTCTCCGGGAGCTGCCCGTGACAGACGTGGGGAAGTGCGCAACACTCGCACACCACTGTATTAATTTCAGACACGCCGTGGCTGCGCTGGTGCAAGGAACACATGGAGGAATACATTTGCAGGAGCTAATGCCAGGAGGGGTAATTAATGCCCTCCTCAGACCTTCAGAGGCGCAGGCAACAAATCACTTGGAATTACAAACGCCGCACATTTGCCTCTGCCTTGGAGAGAACAAAGACAACACGGCGGCTGTGGTGTGAGAGGTGGCCTGGGAGGGACCAGGTTGTGGTCAGGGGTGCCCAGCCATGGGGGGCCTGATAAATCTCATCCCTGGGAATCCTGTGGACTTGAGGGGAGAGCTTGTAGGACTTGCTGCCTTGTGGCCAGGCCCCGTGCTCGTGCCGTGGCTCGCTGTGCCCAGACACCGCGGCCGCTGCCACCGCGCCCACGTGGCACAGGGAGCACAGCTGGCCCTGCACGGGGGCTGCACGGGGAGGCCAAGCCCCAGGGAGGAGGGGGACAGCACTGTCCCTCTGTGTCCCACTGAGGCAGGGACAGCGCTGTCCCCTCCTCAGTGGGCCACAGAGGGACAGCGCTGTCCCCTCCTCAGTGGGCCACAGAGGGACAGCGCTGTCCCTCTGTGTCCCACTGAGGAGGGGACAGCGCTGTCCCTCTGTGTCCCACTGAGGAGGGGACAGCGCTGTCCCTCTGTGTCCCACTGAGGAGGGGACAGAGCTGTCCCTCTGTGTCCCACCGAGGAGGGGACAGCGCTGTCCCTCTGTGTCCCACTGAGGAGGGGACAGCGCTGTCCCTCTGTGTCCCGCTGAGGAGGGGACAGCGCTGTCCCTGTTGTGTCCCGCTGAGGAGGGGACAGCGGTGTCCCTGTTGTGTCCCACTGAGGAGGGGACAGCGCTGTCCCTGTTGTGTCCCGCTGAGGAGGGGACAGCGCTGTCCCTCTGTGTCCCACTGAGGAGGGGACGGAGCTGTCCCTCTGTGTCCCACTGAGGAGGGGACAGCGCTGTCCCCGGTGAGGGCTCCCTCCCTGCCGAGCTGTGGCTCTGATCCAGCACCCCCGTGCAGGGCGGTGATAAATCCGCAGTTTGTGTTTCCACGTTGTGCACAAGGTGTTTGTGCCTGGAGCGCCTCCTGCTTTGCCGGGCACCTGGAGCCATCCCTGTGTCCGTGGCTCCTGCTGATGTTGGTTTGTTTATTTATTCACCCCATCCATTACCTGAAATAACAAACTCTCCCCGTTTGCTTACCTGGAAGCCATCTGACTCTGTCTTTCCCTCCTTGATCCATGAGCACAAACATGAGGAGACCTAATTTCTTCAAGATATTTACCAAAAGATTTAATAATGATTGGATTGGATTTATTGTAGAGAGAGATGGCGTTTTTTATCTCTAACAGTACCGAGACCCTTCTCCCCAGCTGCTGAAACCAACTGATCCAATATTAAATTCCACAAAATGAGTAAACTGCCAATATCACTATGTACAAAACCCCAACTGCCCTCCCGAAATATTAGCAGCTAATTAAAATTAAACATTATTGCTACCCACATAGCATTACTGCCTTCATAAGGAAGGTCTTTGGGTACATTCCTCTCCACCCTGCTCAGGGGACGGCTCGTTTTTTGTGGAGAAGGAAAACACCCCATTTCCTGTTCGCCGTGAAGTCACCGTGTGGCAGCTGAGCCCCAGCAGGGCGCTGGCCGGGGCTGCTGGGACCTCGACCCTCACCCTGTGTCCCCCCGGGCCGGCCCGGGCTGGGCTCTCCTCACGGCACAGCTCCGCTGGAATTCCCCGAGAAGCCACCAGCTGCCTTTCCTTCTCTTCCTCATCCCAGAAATTTGAATGATCAAATGTGAAGCTGGCCATTTGCAAGGAATGATGTGCAGACTCAGCAGAAAATGCCCAGTTTAACCTTCGCGCTGGCTCTGCCTCCGAGCCCACGACCCCTTCCGTGGGAGTCACCGCTCCTGGAGCGGGATCAGCGGCCGGAGCGGGATGGGCAGCACCGAGCCCCGGGATCTGCGCTGCAGATCTCCCTTAAATCTGCCTCAAACCTTCCCTAAAGCAGTTTTTAAACATCTGAAGAAGACTCCAAAAAGGAAAATGCAAATAAACAGAGCTCTTTTTCCAAGGCAGTGAAGGGGATTAGTGAGAGCCCCACCCTCTCTGCTCCCATTTGCATTCGGTGTTCCGACGGCACTTGACTCTGAAATCATTCCAGTAAAGCGGAAAATTAATATTCTAATATGCCTGCTTCTCCAGCAGCCACAAATAAGTAAAGTGGAAGTAGTAAAGGAAATGTTTTAGTATTAACTCTGGATATGAATATTTATTGTAACTCGCCCTCAGCCACCTGCCCGCTCTGTCCCTGCTCACTGGCAGGAGCCCCAGCAGCAATTATTTCCACGTTGTTTATCAAAGAGGGGAGCAGTTCATGTCGGAGAGGCTTTGGACTGGCTTTTAGCACGGGTCTGCTCAGGTGTGCAGCGCCCCTGGCCGGGGGCACCGAGGCTGTCCCCGTGGGCGTGGGGCTGCGGGGACCCCACACCCGGCCCGAGCAGGGGTCACTGGCAGAGGGATGAGGGACGCATTCCATACTGTGCTGGAATGAGGGATGCGTTCCGCACTGTGCTGGAATGAGGGATCCATTCTGCACTGCGAGGGTGCTGAAATCACCTGTGCAGCTCATCAGCCGGAGCTGGCTCGGTGTAAAAGCCTCAGTGCGGCTCAGCCGGGCCGTATTTGTGGCTCGCGGTTGTGAGCGGAGAGCAGGGGGCTCAGGCCGGGGGTTTCCCCACCTCCCGCGTTTCCAAGGCGTGGGATGGATGGCAGCGAGGAGCCCGGGCAGCCCCGCAGCCCCCGGGGCGTGCTGGGCGCTGCTGCTGCTGCTCTCTGTTACTCCCAGTACTGAAACCGCCAGGCTGGAACATCGCAGGGGCTGTGCAGCACCCGGGGCTCTTCCTGGGCTCGGGAAGCACCGAATCCGCGGGGCACACCTGGGTTTGTCCTGCTGCTGCTGCCCCGAGCCTGGGGCACCCCTGGGCTGGGGTGTAGCTCACCCTGCCCAGCTTTTGTGTGTTTAGAGAGAGAACTTTGTACTCAAGAAAGGGGATTCAAGGACTGTGACCCTCAGGGCCCTGCCTTCAGACCCAAACCTCCCCCAGGGCGAGCTGGCCCCAGGCACTGCCTGGCTGCGAGTAAAGCACCTGATACAAACTCAGGACATAAAATTTGCACTCTCAGGTATGTTACAATTAAAATATAATCTAAAAAATTCCAGTGTTGTGACAACATTAAATAATTATGGCTTATTCCCATTTTTTCCCCTATTTTCATGTCTGCACTCTGTGATGACTGAATATACAGGAGGAGTGAATCACTCATTTTGAAGTATAAAACTTGCATACTGTAAGGCTGAATTATTCATATTATTCCTGGCCAGCCCTATTGCTATTTACATTCTTGATACTGAAAAATATTCTTCAAAGATGAATTTTAGCAATTAAAATTTAAAGATGGCGTTTGACAACGCCGGTGATTAAATCCTCACCAGCAGGACAGTGAAAGTTCGGAGTGGCTGGTGTCAGCTGCTGGTGAGGCTGGCAGCATTCCCAAGTGGGCCTCAGTTTTCTGGAGTGAATTTAACCCAAAGTTTAACGCCCTTTTGGCCCTTTTTTTTTCACTTCTCCTGTGTACTGCTGAGCTGGAAGCCAAGCCTTCCCTGCTGCTGGTGTGCAGCACAGCCTGACCCTGCTCTGCCCGCGCCCCCGCGCTGCGGGCACGTCCCAGAGCTGCTGCTGCAGTCAATCACACCTCTCTTACAAGCACTGCTCACCACCACGAGTAACTGTAGGGACCTTCCAGTTGCTGTGAGGTCCGTGTATTCCTACAAGGACATCCTCAGCCCAGGAGGGCAGATGGGATTTTGGCAGCATCCCCAGGTGGCAGAGCCCACAGCCCTGGATGTGCCACACTGGGAAGCTACAAATGCATCCCTGGTTTCCTGCTCTCCTCCTTTTCTCACCCAAACAGGCTCCTCTCTCTGCTCCACCTGCTCATTAGCAGCAGGTATTTGCTGCTAATGCTTTCTTACATCTGTCGTAATGTTAAGAAATACTGAAATCTCTCTATTTAAATTGCTCTGGTGAAGTACAATACATTAATCATAAATAATTTATATGAATCTGTCCTTTTTTTGGGCACATCTCAGCACTGTCTTAGTAACATCCTTTCCACAGAACTTTAATTTGTGTTCTCTTATGAAAGCAAAAAGGGGGGAGGGAAGAAAGGGAAAACTAGGTGAGTATTCCTTCCCTCTCTCCCACTCGGTGGGAACAATCCCCGGGAGATTTCCCCAAGCCAGGCTTTTAATTTTACCTAGCACTGCAGGTGAAGCGGGGAGAGCTCTCGGCGGCGTCACAAGCGCTGCCTTCGGGAGATTTGGGTTCTGCTGCTCAGCTCCCAGGAATAATGACAGCAAACGCTTTCCCACTCCCGAGCGCATCCCGCGGAGCATTCCACTCCATTTCATGGAAACAGCCAGGTGTAATTTTAATTCATTTTCTGCCATTTTATCCGTTCTGCTGGATTGTTTACAATCCACCTCTTCCCTCCCCCTGCTTGGGCTGCTTGTGCCGCTCTCCAGCCCTCGGGAACCGTTCGGCCAGGCCATGGAAGAGCACTATAAACCTTCATGCTGATTTTCCTGGATTGTCAACACCCATTGTCTTGGTGTGACTCGTTAAACCCCTCACAGCAGGGACAGCCTTTTATATCCCATCATGGCAGGGCACAGGCATCATCCCTGGGAGCAGCATCCCTCCATCCCCAGGAGCAGCATCCCTCCATCCCTCCATCTCCGGGAGCAGCATCCCTCCATCCCCAGGAGCAGCATCCCTCCATCCCTCCATCTCTGGGAGCAGCATCCCTCCATCCCCGGGAGCAGCACCCCTCCATCTCTGGGGGCAGCATCCCTCCATCCCTCCATCCCTCTATCTCTGGGAGCAGCATCCCTCCATCCCTCCATCCCTCCATCCCTGGGAGCAGCATCCCTCCATCCCTCCATCCCTCCATCCCCGGAAGCAGCATCCCTCCATCCCTCCATCCCTCCATCCCTGCATCCCCTGGAGCAGCCAGGCCGCCCCGTCGAGGGGAAGCAGGACTGGCTTTGTCCACCAGGGCAGAGCTCCCCCAGCACCCGGAGACAGAGACTCCCCAGCCTGGGAAGAGGCCACTCATAAACACCATGCTCCGCCCCAAAAACCTCACCAGATATTCCCTTTCCTTCAAATGCCATCAAGGGTTTTATTTTGGTGTGGGACATTTCCACAGAGGACATTTCTGAAAGCCAGCCCTACCTTCCCAGAAAATAATCCAGGTCTTGGCAAGCTGCAGTTGCAGAGCCTCCATGGCCTTTATCCACAAAGCCTTGGGAATGGCAAGTCCCCGTGGGGAATCAGGGATGGAAATTTCCAGCAGAGCTGTGGAAAGAGATGGTTTTTTGTGCTTGTGAGTTTCAGAGGCACTTTGACAGACCCTAAGTTGGAGAGCTGAACTTTGTTTCCTTTTTATATTACCCACAGTAAAAGAACATAAAAGTAAAACAAAAAACTCCAGTCTTCAAGTCTTCAGAACTCTTTTTTTTACCAGCTACAGTGGGAGTTGTGTACTGAGGTGAAGAATAGGGGACGATCTTACAGTACATTTTAAATAGCTTCTGAAACATAGGCAACCCTAATTAACATTTTATGGTACTGGAATTATAACAAGAAAAGCAATTTAATCTGTAAAACTCCACTTGTAACAATGGCAATGATAAACAGAGGGAGAAAATGTTCAGGGAAAAATAGAAGAAGGAATGGAGAAGAAGTAAGGGAGGAGGAGATGCAGCTCCAACTGTTACTAAGTGACTGAAAAATACATTTTTGAAGAATGATGGAAGACAAAGTAAAACCAAATGACCAATGAAGGAAGCCAGGCAACTGGGGAATTCCTCCCTCTCCAAGTTCTTTCTCCCGAGCAATGCTTTAATTCAAGCCTGCTCTCCCCGAATCTTCACACCAACTGAAGCAGCTACAGGGACAATAATGCGAGGAACCCAGACCAGCTCTAATCCTCCTGCTCGCCTCAGCTCACCAACAACTCTGCGTGTCAGTGTACGGAGCTGCGGAGTTCTCTGCCAAGGTTTCCTTCGTTGGTTTTGAGCAGCTTCAAGGACACCAGTGGCACTCAAAGCCCAGGGAATTGTATCTAAACAACGATTGTGTCCTCCAGCCTCCGCCTGGCTGGGCTCCAGCAGAGAGCCCTGAGCTGGGATATGCTGGGCAGGGGCCTGCAGTGATCAAACCCACAATCAGAGGGAGGCACAGGCAATTGGAGATCAATTTTTAAACCCCGAGAGGCAGGAATTATGCTACTTACGCAGACCTTCTTTTCTAAATTTTTTTTTCCCTGAGCATGACTTCAATTCCTTTTGCTCTCATGCGTCTCTGTCCTGAATTTTTTGTCACCTGACAGCTACACTGCAAAAGGAAAAGCAGGGATTCCTACACAGATTTGGGGACATTTCAGTTCAGTTGTAAAATATATGCTGAAATAAGCTACTGCCTTGGCAGCTTTGCAACAGCAGACACAGAAAGGCAAGGAGCTGTTGCAGAGCTTTATTTCAGGGGGGTCAAAATGCACTTAATGGGGTGCAGAGGGAACAGGGCACCTGCAGTAGGGAGGGTTTGTGTCACGGTGCTGATTTCAAGGGTCTGTGGGAATGAGATGAGCTTTAAGGTCTGTCCCAACCCAAACCATTTCGGGGTTCTGTGAGTCCCTTTGATGGAAACACAGAGATGTAGAAGTCCCACTATTTATATTTGAAGTCAGTGCTCACGGCAGGGTTTGTGATTAGTGGGAGCACCTGGCCAGAGGAATTGCTCGCTCCCCACGTGCAGATGGATGACGCTGCTGCTGGCACAGATGCAGCAGTGTTTATTCAAGTGATGTCTGCGTGCCCCATGCATCATCTCCAGCTACAAAACTATAGGACTCTTTAATAAATATTTTGCCTCTAATGTCTTGGTGTGAGGAGATTTATGCACTGATTAGTTCTTTCATCTTGTTTGTTTAAGGAGCTCTTGTTTACAGAGCCCCTGACGGAGCTGCAGGGATGGCACACTGTGCCAGGCGCTCCAGGGCTTCTGTCTCCAGCAGCCACCACCTGCTCCACGGCGGTCCCACAGCGTCCCCCCAGTGCCACATGGCCTGGGACACCTCCTCGGGATGGGGGGATGGAGAGGGGACCCTTCCCTGTGACCATCACAGGAATTTTTTAACGTGCTACTCCTTGCTCTGGTTTTGTCAATCATGGAGCAGACGCTGTATTTGCTATCTTAGATATAATTAAATAGCAAATGCTACACCTTGTTAGAGAATGTGAAGCAGAGGCCATGCTTGTGACACAATGTGAAAGATGAAAGAATTTATTATCATCATTTTTAAATGCACTGTCACATTTTGACAATTTTTTAAAATCCTGAATAATGGAAATAGTTTCAAGTTCCAGCAAAGACTCAGTTCATGGTGCTCGAACTGTAGGGACGCCAATGAATTAAAACCAGTTTGCTTTCCCTCTTTTCTCCTCTGCACATTCCCTGAGGCTGAGAGCTCCCTGCCTGCTCGGGCTGGGCAGCGCTGGCAGTGGGGCTCGGGGAGGGCTGGGAGCAGCTCGGCTGTGGGGTGGCCAGGGGGAGGAACCCCACATTTACTGTCCAGCCCTTCAAGCTCTGCTGTGGGTGTGAGCTCCCTGCAGTGGCACGCAAGGAGCCCACACAGCTGGGGATCTGGGGAAGCCGTCCTGCCCGAAGGCCCCGAGATGCTGCTCAGCCCACGGGGTGCTCAGAGTCTGGGGTCCTGTGCAGCCAGGGCCCAGCTCCTCCCCAGTCCCATGGGAGTGGGATCCCCAGCCTCCCGAGGCTCAGAACACCCAGCACCTGCATCCCTCATCTTTGGCCATACCCTGACATCCCCAGGGACACCTTCCTGCCCTCCCCGGGCTGTCCTGGGCTGGCACCCCGAGGACGCTGCACACAGCGGGGTCTCCAGGGAAGGGACAGCACGAGGGGTCAGTGCTCGCCCTCAGCTCCGTTCTCCTCCCACGCTGCCTCTTCCAAAGGGACTTTTGCTTCTAGGAGCTATTTCAGAGTAGGAGCAGGGGCTCGTGGTGCCCTTTTTTGTAGGAGCTGCATCCCCTCCTTTATGGGATAAAGCTGACAGGGTAAATCCTGTGCCTTTCCCACCTGCGAGCAGCAGCTCAGCCCCGGCTGACATCGAGCTCCCTCTGAAGTGCAGGGACTGCCGCAGCCACTCTGATAAGGAAATGACCCCTCCCTGCCGCGCCTGATAAGGAGGGGAGATGCAGCCTCAGATCCTTTGGCAAAGCTGCCTCTGATTCTCCGTCCCCACGTTCACAGCGGAGCGCGGCTTGAGCTCTGGAAAACCCCAGCAAATGTCAGTGTCCGTCGCTCAGAGCGGAACATCCGCCTCCAACAGCACCTCATCAGTTTGATGTTCCACTGTGGGAGATGGTTTGGTGCTCTGTGGGCCAATTACTGAGACTCTCAGGTTTCCTTCAGTGACCATTGATTTTTCTTTCTAATTTACATCTATAGAATAATGTTTGACGGTGTAAAGATAAAGGAAAAATGAGAAATTGGGGGTATTTTTAGTTTGCCTAACGAGGCACCACAGGCATGATGAGAGTTCTGAACACGCCAGTAATCACAGGTTAATGATCTCATCCTCACCGTCGGGTTAATCATGCAGACAAATAGCAAGGCAAATCCTGGAATATTTATTCACTGCTGGAAGAGCGACGGAGTTGGCTTCCCAGAATGCTGCGTTCAAAATAAATCCTGCCATCAAGGTGCCTTTTGGTTGGGTTTTCATGATTCATATTTTACTGTAGAATCGGTATCTTAAAAGATTCCTATTTATTGTTTTGTAGGTTGGAAATTAATTTACATCTATTACTGCAAAGAAGTCCCCATTGGTGAGGCACTTGCCAGGAAAAGGTTATTTGTAATGACCAAATTTGTCACTGTTTGGGATCTCATAAAGGTCACGGTGGAAGGTTTTCTCTTGCTTTAAATAAAAATCTGTATTTTAAAAAGAAATGTGCTTAACTTTCATTTCATAGAAATATCAAACCTGTTTGCACTATAATTTACTTTTGGAGCTCTTGACATTTACGCAGCTGCCTGTCTTTGGAGAACAATCTCTTGATTTGGCTGGGAAGCGCTCACAAGGAAACCGTCACTGAGGGATCGGGGAACGAGGCAGCACCCGGATCCTGCTGGCACCCAGGCACCCTGCCCTGCCCCAGGGACACCCACCCCTGGCACACACGGGAGCATAGAGGCGGGCACTGCCCTCCTGTGAACGGAATGTGCCGGGGAGCTGAACGGGACGAGCGCTCGTTCCCATGGCTGTCCCACTGAGCAGATGGAAAAGGTGCGTACGTGAGGGAAAAGCCTGGAAAACCTTCTGGTACATCTCACCCAGGGAACAGCAGCTTCTGTTCCTCTGCTCCTACAGCATCACCTCCTTCTTCTACAGCCACGCCCCCTGTGCCTGAGGGACACGGACACCCCTGGCAGAGACAGCAGCCACTGTCACCTCCTGCTGCCTGGGAAGCCGTTGGGCCAGGGGAGGCTTTTAAAGTCCTGATTTCTCTTCCTGGCAGACACAAAACACAGTGGGTTGTACCAGGGAGAGCTCGATCCTCTACAGGTTGTCAGCTTTTGAGACTGTTTGCTCCTTTCATCATCCAGCTGCTAGGGTCCAGTTTAAATCACAGCTTTTTGGCATAACCAAGGGGTTTACAGCAGGTAGAGCCTTCTGTTTACATGCCATCTTTATTTTAATGGCACACTCGCACCATTCGAGGGGCCTCGCCACTGGAACTCCTGGTACTGGAGCTGGGTGTCTCAGGGCAGGAACAGCACCAGCACCCCACAGAGGGGACCAGGCCCAGCCCTGTGGAGGGGACTCGGGCTGCTCCTGGGCACAACTTCCCTGTTGGAAAAGATTCCTCATTTCTTAAGCAACCTGAGCCTTTCAGGCTGTCTGTCGGGGTACACGAGGTGGATGTGTCAGGGCTTAAACCACGTCACCCACGTGGTGACCTGCCCAGGGAGCCCTCACCCTGCAGTCTGTGCTGTGCCAGGAGTAACAGCGTTTACAGCTCCAGGGCCAGGCCAAGGAAGCAGCTGAGTTAATGGGAGACTTATTTAAATGGCAAAAGAATCTGAAAGAATGGGATCAGTCCAATTAATTCCAGAGATACACCTGTGTAATGTCTCCATCAGCTAACGAGGGAGAAGACAGAAGCGTTATGTCACCGCCCTGCACCTCCAGTGCCAAAATAAGTTATTTTGCCAGAGTACAGATGGGAAAGTAACAATGACCAGCTGCTGATTAACCCTTTCAGGGCTACTCCTGTCCAGGTTTACTCCTGTTCCTACCCTGCTCTCCAAAGATGTGCCGTGCTGCTGCTGCCTGAACGGGCCTTTCGTCATCATTGTCCTCCTCCTCCTCCTCCTCCTCCTCCTCCTCCCCAGACCAAAGCC
>VZRQ01007983.1:103283-118656 GCA_013397975.1 Machaerirhynchus nigripectus | reverse complement strand
TGGCAGCAAAACGTGGACATGGGCCATGCCCTGTCCCTGCCACGGCCACCAGCTCTGACCCCGGCTCAGCGGGAAGGTGGGGGCTGCCCAGGGCCAGCGGCCAAGCCAGGGGCAAAGCCCCAGCCCCAGGGGCAAAGCAGCACCCCGGCGAAGCGCCCCAGGTGTTCTGCATTGGCAGAAAGGGCAGCACCCCCTGCCCCAACGCTGTTCTGTTGGTTCAGCTCTTCGCCCCCAATGTGAATCAGCCGTGGGTCATTAATGCTGATTGGGGTGCAATAAATTGGGTTGGGGGGCGGCTGGGGGTCAGAGTTCTCCGAGGCTGGGGGAGTGAAGGGTGTGAGGTGCTGGAGCGTGGCCCAAGCTTCTGCAGGGTGAGTGCTGTGTTTTCTTATTTATTAATCTGTGTATTCCTGGACTGGTCTGGGGTTTTGAATAATGTTTAGCTTGCTTTTATTCTTGCTTAAAAGAGGCCTTTGCCATTGTGTGTGCATGAAAGATGTCAGTAAGATGAAAACTATTATCTAGGCTTGAGGTTTTGTTTATGAATATAATTGTGTTATATAAACGCGTGGGGGCTGTGTGCGCTGGCTGCAGCGTTGTTGTCTTTGCTGGAAAGTTTACAAAGCAGTGGTGTGTTCCTCTGCTGGCTTAACCCAGTGAGAGATGGATTGGTTTGAGTTTGGGTGATGCAGTGCCTGAGAATCGCATTGGCGGTGCTGTAATCTCAATTAGGTCATTGCTGGTGTCTCAAAAGGTAAATAACGATTGCCAAGCCCATGTTCTGGGCCTTGAGCGCAAAGGGATCTTCCGGCCCTTCCTCCCCAGCTGCTGCGGGAGCTCGGGGAAAGCAGGGCGGGACCCGGGTGTGGGGATTAGAACAGAGGTCACGGACCGATTCTGTGCTCGTACGGCCATTGCCTCGAGCAGTATTAGATTTGTGTTCTTTGATAAAAGTGGTTTTGCTGGGGGTTTTTTAATGTTTATTGACGTGAGTAAAATTCCTTCAAGTCTCCTGAAGAGTTTCCATGTGGGAGTGAGGCCGAGCCGTGCTGGGCGCTGTCAGCCCCCAGGAGCAGGGAGGGCTCCCGCTGCCCGGCCGTGCCCGCAGGGACCTCTCAGGGCTGTGAGGGCTCCCGCTGCCCGGCCGTGCCCGCAGGGACCGCTCAGGACTGTGAGGGCTCCCGCTGTGCCCGGCCGTGCCCGCAGGGACCGCTCAGGGCTGTGAGGGAGCTGCCGGTGCCCGGCCGTGTCCGCAGGGACCGCTCAGGGCTGTGAGGGAGCTGCTGGTGCCCGGCCGTGCCCGCAGGGACCTCTCAGGGCTGTGAGGGAGCTGCCGGTGCCCGGGGCGCTCCGCGGGTTGGGGCTGCGGCCTCCGAGCCCGCGTGCCTGGCGCGCCGGGTCCTTCCCGCAGGGCGGCCCAGGGAGCGCGGCCGCGGCTCCGCGCCGGCTCTTCCCCCAGCCCCCTGCGGCACACAGAGCTCTCTCCAGCCCTCCGGCCTGACTCCTGAAGGGCATCGGAGCTCCGCGGTGCGGGCAGGGCTCCCGGGGCCGGGACGGGCAGGGCAGCGCTTGGAAGGGCCTTGCGGAGGGGTGCAGCAACCCCCGGCCGCAGAAAAGCAAAGTGAACCCCAAACCAGGGGGGAAAAACCCAACCGCGTGGGGACTTGGTTCCGCAGTGAGCGGTGTGTCCCAGCTGGGCGCTGGGCTGTGACCCCGGGAGGCTCCCGGTGGCCCTTTGAAGGCTCGGTCAGCTCCCTCTGCTCGCTCGGGCCCTGGGCCGGCTCCGGGCGCTCCCTGCCTGCTGTCCCCCGTCGGGGCCGGGGGTCCCTGCTCGGGCCGGGGCTCCTGGCAGCGCTCAGCAGGCCCTGGATCCTGGTTTTCTGCCCCGTCTTGGCGGAATCCTGCCGCGTTGTGCGTTCCGGTGTGCCAGAGGGCTGGGGAGACCTCAGAGGGTGCTTCGGGAGGAGGGCGCTTTCCTGGCCCTGGATTCCGTGCTGTGGGGCTGTTCCTGCGGCTCCTGCCGGGCCCGGCCGAGGCTGCGAGCGTGGGGTTCTAACAAGGCACCTAAAGGCTTCTCCTAAACGTAACTCTGCAGCAAATGAACCAATGCAGGCACTTGGCTTGGGAAAGTCTGCAGGTGTGTATAGAAAATGTACATCTCGTGTGTTTGTGTGCATTAAAATCATGGCCCTGAAGCTTTTCAGGCACTTGGGAATTTCAGTATAAATATTTAGCAAGAATTTCTCCACTTAGAGATAAAACACCAGGCAGCTCCTACTGCATCCAGCCTTACATGCGCTTTTATTTTATTGGACTTGTTGAGCATAACTTTGCATACACGGTTGTGGAATATTGTTTGGAGAAACACTATTGACAAGGAGGAATAGCTTCCCACTGCCAGAGGGCAGGGCTGGATGGGATATTGGGAAGGAATTGTTCCCTGTGAGGGTGGGCAGGCCCTGGCACAGGGTGCCCAGAGCAGCTGGGGCTGCCCCTGGATCCCTGGCAGTGCCCAAGGCCAGGCTGGACACTGGGGCTGGGAGCAGCCTGGAACAGTGGGAGGGGTCCCTGCCATGGCAGGGGTGGCACTGGGTGGGCTCTAAGGTTGCTTCCCACTCTTGTTTGATGGCAAAGGGGTCCCATGTTCACCGTGGTGCTCAGCAGGAGCAAACCCAAGGGTCCCTGCCATGGCAGGGGAGCCAGGGCTGTTCCCCCTGGGTTTGGTGCTGTGCCCCCTGTGCTGAGGAGTGGGGAGGGAGAGCAGAGCCCAAAGCCCCTGAGCGTCACCAGCCCCAGCCAGGCTCTTCCCCTGAGCCTCCTCCAGCCAGGGAGAGCAGCAATTTTAATAAGATGCAATGGGCTGGTACAGGGCCATCAAATGCTGGGTGCATTTTTTTCCCCCTCTCTATATTGATGTGCAAATCTGGTCGGTTTATAACTACCAAACTACAGCTGGAAAAAAAGTCCTGACAGGTTTGTAATGACATCCTTAATCTAATAATTGCAGGAACAAAGCCAATAAAAAAGAACTTGTCATTGTTTGGAACAACACAAGTTTAATATATTGGGAATTAAAGTTTGAGCTTAATGAGGAAAAGTAATTTAGATGTAAACAAGTGGTCTGAGTCAAAAGCCTGGGGATTTCAACAGGCCGTTATCCAGCACAGAGAGTGCATTTAAACCCGGCTGAGCTGTCGGAAGGCTTTCCAGCAGCTCCCAAACCGATGTGCTTCAGGCCGTGTGTGCCCCAGCACGGGGAGGGGGAGCATGGCCTCTGCAGGAGACCCCTGTCCTCTGCTCTCTGGGTGCTGCCTGATCAACTCCGGGGGCTGCTGGAATTAGCATAACTCGTGGCAAATGTGGAGAGGAATCCAGAGTCGTGACAAACCCAGTACGAGGTGCTGCTGTAGCTATGGATGCCTTTATCTTAAAGGGGATTGTGTTGGCTGGCAGGGCCCGGGCAGCTCCGCTTCGGTGTCGCCTCGCGGTGAGCCCCAGTACAGGGCTGGCTGGAGATGGGTGTGGAGGGCAGCCTGGGTTTCGGCAGGAAAGGAGAGGTCAAAGTTCTGTGTTTAATTCCCTGGGGCTGGCACGGGGTTTGTGCAGTGCTGATGTTTTTGCTGCTCCCGAGTCTCTCTGCTGTTGCACCCTGAGGGTACCAGGGGAGCAGCAGGGCTGGTCCCTCTGCTTGCAGCCAGCCCAGGAGCCATCCCCGCGGTGCTGGGCAGCATGATAGGCTTGAGCTGAGCCCCTCCAGCCACCCGTGGAGGAAACCCCTGCTGGAGCCTCCTGCTTCACCCTGACTTCCCAAATTCCTGCTTCATGAATGCTGAAGGAGACCTCCTCTATGGCCAGCAGCCTGACCAGGGTTATTCAGGAGCTCTCTGCTATCCTTTCTCGCAGTCCAGCAGTTTTTTAATCTCTGTATCTCATTATTTTAGAACAGGAAGTTTAGAGCAAATTGTGTGCTAATTATAGCTCTGCTTCACATCTATGTCTTCAGACTGTTACACTCAGGAATAAGAGTGTCAAAATTATGTGAGAAATGAGAACGTGTCACAGGAAAAGAGCTCTTCCTTGTACACATTTTAAATAAAATGTGTATTTTCTAAGTCATCATTTTGGCAAAGAAAATGATTCCTTAATGCTTTGCCTTAAGGAAAAATAGGTGCAAACCTGGGTGCCAGGGTGGGATGAGTGCTTTCTTCAAGTGCAGAAATGGCTGTCAGAAAGCCTCTTGAAAGAATGGCTGCAGAAAGGAAGGTACAGAAGTGTTGTGTCAGGAGTTAAATGGCACAACCTGAGCTTATGGTCAGCCATGGATTCTTTGGTTCCATGTGGTCACAATCATTGAGGCCAAGGGAGTCTGATTGGTTCCAGGATGGTGACATTTTTAGTATTTTGTGTTGAGGTTTTCTTCTCATCTGGTCAATTGGTTTATAAATTAGAATGGAATCTAGGGAAGAGTTTCTTAAAGTTAGAGGAGATTTTATCTTCAGAGCGAGTGACCCTTCTGTTATGTATGGATGTATTTGGACACTGCAGTGAGGCACAGAGGCTCTGGTGGGGTATGTGTTGATGTATTTGGACACTGCAGTGAAGCACAGAGGCTCTGGTGGGTTATGTGTGGATGTATTTGGACACTGCAGTGAGGCACTGAGGCTCTGGTGGGTTATGTGTGGATGTATTTGGACACTGCAGTGAGGCACAGAGGCTCTGGTGGGCGGTGTCCCTGTCCGTGGTGGGGCTGGGATGGGAGGAGTGCTGTGCTCCCTCCCCCCCTGTCTGAGGCTGAGTGCTGCTCCTCTCTCTGGGGCTGGTGGCCGCTTCTGCCCATGCCTGGGGCTGTCCTGGCAGGGAGCTGGCATTGGCCCAAGGCAGGCAGTGGTCCAGCTGTGCTGGTGAGCAGCTCCTCAGCTGGGTAAGGGTCTGCCTGGGCACTGGCACTTTTGGGTGATGGAGGTGCAGGTCAGGGGGGAGTTCACGAATCCCAGACTGGTTTGGAGTAGAAGGGACATTAAATCCCATCCAGTGCCATCCTCTGCTGTGGGCAGGGACACCTTCCACTGTCCCAGGTTGCTCCAAGCCCTGTCCAGCCTGGCCTTGGGCACTGCCAGGGATGTGAGTTTGCCAGTTGTCTGAACTTGTAATGGAGTTTGGTTTTTCCTCTCTATAAAATGTGTGTTTACAATTCCTCCTCTTGCAAACTGAGCACTTGACCAAGAGTGGGTCAGGTCAGGTCCTCTAAATTTCTGCTCATGTTAATGTGAGAATACCATTGGATTGCATAAACTTTGCATAATAAACACTGAAAATGAGCTGAAGTCATCTAGTCTTGCCCTAAGGCACAATCAAATACAATGAAGCTGTTGTGATGTCTCTTTAAAAATCTCCAGACACTCTAGAAAAGTCTTCAGCCCTGATCCTTGCAGTTTATGCTTTTTAAGGGGACTCTGCGCAGGTGGGTGTGTGATTGGACACTTTTATGTACTCTCAGGGCTGTTTCTGTAAATATTTCTTTGGTATAAAGCACAATTTGCTCCTGTTACCAGTATTCTCTGTAAATCCGTATCTGCTATTCATCTCTGCTGGGGCAATTCCCACGCTGCCGCAGGAAGCAGAGGGCTTCAATTCCCATTTTTATGTTTATGGTTTGGTATATGGCTTTCCAGCCATATGTTTTTATGGAAGTAGAATAAATATGTACAGATGAGAGCTCCGAATACTTGAAAGGCTGAAGTACCTGACTTCTGCTCTTGCAAGAGTAGTTTCTCCCTGTGTAAATGCATTTGGAGCCCGTTGTTCTCCTGGCTGGCTCTTGCTGTGGCAGAGGGAGGAGAGGGGTTAACACCCTGAGACGCTGCTGCATAATGCATCGGGAGCTCACTTAGGACAAGTTTGGGTTTTCTTCCAAGGTAAAGTGCTCCAAAAGGCTTTTATGACCCAATCCCTGGCTCAGCGACCTCATCAAGCACTTTGTAGGAGTTTACAGGCTGCAGGTAGCGAGTGCTGGAGGCAAAACAAGCGGGAGCTGCATTAGGGCAGGTGGGAGGGAGCAGAGCCCAAAACACTCTCGGAAATTCAACACTTGCTGCCCTGAATGGGCACGGGCTGGGCACAGCCCCACAGCCCGCGAGGAGAGGGACGGCATTTCTGAGCCAAGTGGCAGCTGGCCCTCTCTGAATGAGTGTAAAACGGAGCATTCTGGAGGGGGAGCTGGGCAGGGTGCTTGGCTCTTTCTGCTCCCGGAGAAAAGGAGACTGGGGGAGACCTCTGGGGGCTGCAGCTTCACCCCAGCGGCAGCTCTCATCTCTGCTCCCTGGGACAGGGACAGGACCTGGGGAACGGCTGGGGCAGTGCCAGGGGTGGTTTATGTTGGAGATCAGGGAAAGGTTCTTCCCCCAGAGGGTGCTGGGCACCGCCCCGAGGCTGCCAGAGCTCCAGGAGCGCTGGGACAGCACTGCCAGGGATGCCCAGGGTGGGGGTGCTGGGGTGTCTGGGCAGGGCCGGGAGCTGCACTGGATGATCCCTGTGGGTCCCTCCCAGCTCAGGATGTTTTCTATCATTTCTTTGCACCTGGTGATAACAGAAACCCATTCAAATCAGTTCCAGGGAGTAATTGCAGCAATCATCATTCCTGTGTTGTAAGGTGGGGCTTTGGCACATATGGATCTCTAGGTTCTGTCCTCGTGGACTTCAGCCAGACAGAACAGGCTCTTGTGCAAACCTCTTGCACCTACCAGTCAAAAGGATAATGAATGAGCAACCCCCACCCCTCCAAAGTGGCACTGGTTATCTGGGGCTGCTCTGTGGTTGGTGCTGGGGGCTGCATGGGCCCCATCCTTTCCCTCTTGCAGGGAGTGGGGTTCTCTGCCAGGGGATGCGGGGTCCACCAAGCTTAAATGCCCTTTGTCTGCCCCAAAACAAGGAGCGAGAGGTGGTTGGCAGGCTCCCCTTGTCTGGAGCGATCTTCACGTGTATCACCAAACTCTGACGCTGCAGGACAGTTTAAAACACAACCAAACACCCAGGGAACAACAAAAGGTACAGACAAAACCTCGGGCAAACTGATGCTCTGGGAGCTGTTTGCTGAGTTCCTGCAGCTTTGTTCACAGATGGTTTTATTTAGCTCCGTGAGTTGGTGCAAAGTGATGAGAGAGAAACACTTGCTGGATAAATCATAGCACCAGAGCTGGGACTGTGTGAACTCTCCAATTAAACTTGACAACGCCTTAAAAAATTTAATCTCACAGATGCAATATGACAATTCCCAAAGTGCAGTGGGTACGTGGAGTGTGGCATTCGCCTGTTCTGCTGTGGGATCGGTGCTGAGCTGACACAGGAGCAGGTGGGGGGAGCTCAGTGAGCACCTGGACACGAGTGTGGAAGCCTGGGTGTGTCGCTAGGGTGGAAATTACAATAATTTGGGATCTGAATGGTTACCAGGGGTTTTAGTCTCCTTCCATTTTCCACTCAGTAAGGGCAGCTTCAGCAGGAGCTGACAGACTTCTCTTCCCAGAAAAATTAACCAGAGGAAGAACCAGGAAATGAGCTGTTACCTGTCACTGGACAACTGCCACTGGTTTTTCAAGTACTCCTCAATTTAAGTCAAGTGTTTAAATTAAACCTTCCTGCAGTGGTGGGTTTGCCTCTCCCCAGGTACTGGGGATGCTCAGCTCTGTGATTAATTGGGCAGGTGTCGCTTCTTGTGTTTGGAGCCCACTTGAGAGTGAGCAGTGAATTGTGCCAGAAGGGTTTGGTCTGTTCTTACTGGTGGAGCAGATGAGATGGATCATGAACACAACCTTCTCGTTCGTGGGAGTCGGTCCCAGCTCCTGCTGGGCACAAGCTGTGCCTGGTGAACTTGGCCCCTGCAGCTCAGAGCCCCAAGGGCTGCTCCTGGCAGTGTGCGGGGATGTGAGTGATGCTGATCTCAGTTCACTTCTCCACAGACAGGAGAGGAAATGGGAAAAGGAACAAAACACCTCTGTGATTACAACATTTACGTGATAAAAGCACTTCTGTGCCTGTCAGTGTTTTAGTGTAATTTCTATGGGAAAGCTTTTTATTCTGCATAATACTTGAATGTGTGTAAAAGGAACCTCAGTGATCTCGATCCTCCTCCCCCCTGTGTCTGAGGGGATGGCTCAGTGCAGGGGGAGATGAAACAAAGGGGTTTGAAAAAAGTGACCGGGGAGAGGGGAATAGTTTCTTGTTATCTGAACATCACTGACCAGAAGGAATTTGCCTCCTTCATTAGAGCTGTTTCAGATGTTGAAAGAGGCCACAGGTGAGGGACTCTGTACTTCTGGGCCAGAGCCTGGTGCCAGAGCTGGGCAAAAGGACCATGATTTGGGCTTTAATTTGATTCATTTTTTAATGGTCAAGCTACTTCATTTGAAATCCAAGTATGAAAATAAACAACCCCAAAATCATTATTTAATAGCAAAAGCATAATTTTCCCTGTCATATCTTTTTTCTACCCTCATGCACCAACTTTGACTTAAATCTCACTATTTTCCAGCTTTTGGGGGAATGGTGTGAGGTCTGCTCCAAGTGCAACAAGCAGCTCAAATGTGTGTTCAGGTTACATTCAATTTAGAGGTGGAAGTGGTGTGAAATACCTGCAGTCCCAAGTCCCTCCTTCCTGTATGTTTATTTTAGATTTCATTTGTGTTAAATGGTAAGCCCATGCTTGCTCCTGAAGGTCAGGCATAGCAGCTGTATGACAAAATGAGAACCAAAGTTATAATCAGGGTTTTGCACACTGCTGCGAACACAAAACCAGCTGTGGGTGCATTTCACAACAGGCCCCTCGTGTTTTCAGAAGGAGCCACTGCTCTGTGAGGTAACTCTGTAACTTGGAGAGTATGAACTTGTTCAGCCACCTCCTTATTATCATTTGAGATTGTAGCAAAGTTTGACTTATCTTAGATTTAATGACTTGGTAGCAATCAGCATAATTTGCATATCTGGCATAGAGAAATGAAGATGAAAAACTTTTTTTAAAAATCCAGGATACGTTTTCAGTTGTGTACTTGAAGTGTTTGTGGTTCCCCTTTCCCTGGCTCCTGGTGCCCCACTGCAGCTTGGGCTGGGACTGCAATGAGCCAGATGTCTGCATTTGCAGGATCACACTTGTCAGGGACCTGTTTCAGTGAAATCCTGGAACAGTTTGGGTTGGGAGGGACCTCAAAGCTTCTCCAGTGCCACCTGTGCCATGGGCAGGGACACCTCCCGCTGTCCCAGGCTGCTCCCAGCCCCATCCAGCCTGGCCTTGGGCACTGCCAGGGATCCAGGGGCAGCCACAGCTGCTCTGGGCACCCTGTGCCAGAGCCTGCCCACCCTCCCAGGGAACAATTCTGACCTAAAATCTGGTGTGAACCTGTTTTCTGTCAGTGGGAAGCCATTCCTCCTTGTCCTGTCCCCCCATCCCTTGTAAATAGCTCCTCTTGGTCTTTCTTGGCGGCTCCTGTCAGGCAGGAAGGCCACAGCCCCTTCTGCTCTCCAGGTGGAACCATCCCAGGTCTCTCAGCCTTTCCGTGGGGCTGGCTCGGAGCCTGCCCTAGGTCAGGGCTTTGTCTGCTTTAACCCCTGTGCTGAACCTCTCACTGGGGGGGTGCTGCTGCCCGATTTCTGAGGCCTCTGGAGGCTCAGCTTCAGCCAGAGCAGCCCCAGCGTTTGGGGTGGTTTCAGTAATGGGATATTCATCCTCTGGCAGGAGAATGTTTGTTGTAACCAGCACCATGTCCTAAAACAGGGCCATGAAGTAACAAATTGCATTAATACCAGGCTGTTGTGACACTTAGAAATGCCCTGCAATTACTCATGCTATTAATTAACTGCAAGGAGTGTACCTTTGCAATTAGTTATCAGTACTTGCCAACTACTTCAAAGGGCAGCCTGTGAGTTGTTCTCATGGGATTGGGGTCAGAGGAGAGGGGGAGCAGGGTCCCTCTGAGCCTGGCAGGAGAAGCTGGTGGTGGCTGGAGAAGGAGCCCTGAGGTGCCATGTCCAGGGTGGGGCTGCTCCCTGTTATCCTTTTGGGTACTTGGGAGGAGTCTGGAGGGATGGCTGCCTTTCCTCTCCACTGCTGGCAGAAGGGGAGAGGCTTGTGAAAAAGAAGCCTCTTCTGTAGGTCAAAGTGTACTGTTCAGTTGGAAACCCTGATGGAAACCAGGGGGAAATGGGATAATGAAAAAGAAAATGCTGCAGGACTCATTTTTCCTTTATTAAATCAGAGTGGTCTAATTTCTGCTGTAATTGTGCTTTCATAAAATCCCAGAAAGGTTTGGGTTGGGAGGGACCTTAAAGCTCATCCAGTCCCAACCCCTGCCGTGGGCAGGGACCCCTTTGGTGATGCCAGGGTGCTCTGAGCCCCGTCCAGCCTGGCTGGGTGCAGAAGGCCACTGCGGTGGGTCTGGGTGGGCAGAGGGCTGCGGGCCCAGGGATGCCCCTGGGCACAGGGGTGGGGTGGGACAAGGGCTCGGCGTGCCTTGGTGCAGAGCAGTGAGGGACAGCTGAACAGCAGAGAGCAGAAGTGGAGGGGTTTGAGGCTGGCTCTCCTCGTGGCTGTGTGTCCTGTGCTCCTGGGGGGTGGCAGCGGTGACAGTGCCATCCTACCTCGTTCCCAGCTCTGAAATGTGACCGTGAGGCCCCACAGTGACCTTGCTCAGAGCTGTCCTCATGCTGCTGCAGCACACGAGGACCACACTGGCACAGTCACCGGGGCACTTTCATGTCTGCACTCGGTGATTAATTGCTGTAACCTACCCTTTAAAATGCAAAGGCAATTAAATAAATCTTTTTATGTTCACTCCTTTTCATATGAACCAATAGATGTAAAAGTGTCTCCAAAGCCTTATTTATCTTGCATTAAATCAGCTGTAATTGTAAAAATATTCCAGGGCATCTGTGATCCAAATGCTGTTGCTGGTTTGATCCTTTCCAGGCACTGTCTGGGTGCAAGGCCCTGCCAGGCACAGCTCTTTTGCATGAACTCTATGGCTGTGCAGCTCTGCTGGCTCTGGATGTAACCACTACCCAAAAAAATGGAGGCTGGGAGAGAGGAAAGCATAAAATGTGCTTTTTATGTGGCAATTTTAAAACCTCATGAAATTAAATTCAATTTGTTTGGGCTGTTGATCCGAGTTGTGAGCCTGGCTTTGAGGTTCTCCTGCTTGTATTGAGCCTGGTGTTGCCCCCAAGGCAGATGTAAGAGATTCCAGTGGAATCACAGAACCATTAAGGCTGGAAAAGCCCTCCAAGACAGAGTTCCCCCAGCACTGCCAAGGCCACCACTGGCCCATGTCCCCAGGTGCCCCATCTGGAAGGCTTTGAACACTTCCTGGGCTGGTGGTTCCACCACGGCCGCTCACGGCTCCTTAAGGAACGTGCCTGTAGGAGACAGAGGTTTCTTTTCTCCAGAACAAAGCAAAAGTTACATTTAAATGAGTTTAGTCTGAACCAACTGACAAAACTCGGGAAGATCAACACAAGGAGTGACCATCCCTCCTGACTTTCCACCCCTGTTTTTCAGGGAGTGCTGGGTTTGGGGACAGGCGTGGCAGTGTTGGCTCCATTAGCCAGGATTTGCTTTATTTCCCAAATCTGGGCTGGGGGCTGGACCTCTGCAGTGAAAGTATTTGCATTATGCACCACAATTCTTTTCTGAAGAGTTACATTAAAAAATTACAGGTTATTTTAACCCTCTCTAGGCCATAGTCCAGGAAAGAGTGGACCTCCAGTTTGCTTCCTCTTTCTCTTCTAAGATGGTGGTGGTTCTGAAATGAGTGAGTTTAGGCAGCACAAGCTGCAGCTCCTGGAGCTCAGGAGGAGGTAAAGGTTCAGGGGTGGTGCTGCTATTGTAAAGAGGCAACAAATATCACTAATATGCTTATTTTAGGGGAAAAAATATTCTGAAATAAAAAGTCCCCAGCACTGTTTAGGTCCTGGTGGTGATTGACTTCCTCTTGTGACACCTACAGATTGAAGCATTGAGGATTTTATAAAGATGAGACACAAATAGGGGCTTTGAGGAGAGAACTGGTGGGTTTCTTTCATAGAAGGCTTTTGAACTGAGATTCCTCCCCATCCTTCTGCCTGCTCCCAGCCAGAACTTTGGGCAGGAGCTTCGGGCTTCTGGGCTCCAGAGCAAAGGCTGGTGGTTAGAACAGAGATACACATTTTAATGTGTTAATGCCTTCAGAAGTTACAGGAATGAGGTTATTGCTCTTGTCTCTCCTGGTGCTGCTCTCCCAGTGAAGGCGTGGAGGAAGCTTAGTGAATGGATTGCAGAAAGGCCTCTCAGATTTGTGTAGGCTGACTCATCAAATGCTTTGTTTCTTAACTAGCAAAACCACTTTGTTTCCATGAAAAAAGCCCTCCAGTCCAGCTCAGTCGGGAGTTCCGTGGCTTGGTATGGAGTAGTTAATGGGCAAATATTTCATAGTTAATGATTCAGTCAATTAAGGATGAATAAATTATATCAGTGGAACTTACCACCCCTCTGAACTACTAAAAGTTACTCAAACCCTTCCTGCAAGTGAGGAGGTGACCTGGTTATGGGAGAATCCTGGGTGGGTTTTGTTTCCTTTTAATTCAAAGAGAGCTGTTGGGAAAAGCCAGAAGAGAGCACGGTGGCCATGGCTCTGCAGGAGCACCGGGTGCTTGGCCAGGGGCAGTTTTGGGCTCGTGGTCCTAAGGACCTCAGCCCCTTCTCCTGAGTTTGTGGGGCTGGAGGGGCTCAGGAAGCAAGAGGGGGAGGATCCCATTAGACCTGCGTGGTGCCTTCCTCCCTCCTTGGGAGAGGATCCTTGTGTGTTGGGGTGAATCAGGCTGGAGCTCCTCAGGAGCTGCTGCAGAGCTGCCTAAGCCTTCCTGCAGCTGGTAACACCCAGGAACCTCACCTGGGCTATCCTACCCTGACAAGTCCCTGCAGGAAAGACAGCTCTGTCCACAGGGCCCTTTGAAATGGCTCTTCTGTGTTGCTGTGATGTTGCTTTGATAAAGAATTCTTTTTTTCAATCAAAATGTCTGGTAACTCTTTGTATTTCTGGCCTTTAAGTGCTGCCAGAGTGGGCTGTGAATCCCAGAGCTGGTTGGGAATGGGGTTACTGAGCAGGCCCCAAGAGCTGAAGTGTGAGTGGGTGAGTTTACTCCGTGGGGATGAGATGCTGGCTCAGCTTCAGGAGTAATGCTGGAGAAGAGGGGGCTGAGCTGTCGCAATGGGAATGGCCTGTGCAATTTTCCCTTATTTAATCTGCATGAAGGTGTGCCAGGATAGCTACTGTTCAGCCATGACTTTTTAACATGGAGTTTATGGAATTGGGGTCCCGAATTCAGCAGCAAACCCAGGAAGGGCTGGTTGCTTTGAAGTCCCCCGAGAGCCTGACCTGCACTTTGCATTCTCACCTGTAGCTGTGCACTCGGGGCAGCTCAGCCTGCACTCCCTTACACAGCTAAAATCCTTCAGGCCTGGAACTGGAGCTGATAGAAGGATCAGTGACTCCCAGCAGCTCCTTGTCCCCCTGCTCTGTTCTGGGTCCCGAGCAGGCTCGTGGCAGCAGGAGAGGAGCACACGGATCGCGTGTTCCCTTTGCATCTCCCCTCTGCTCTGAACGCGCCCGCGCTGTGCAGCAGCTCAGGACTGATAAACAGGATTTCTCCCGTTTATCAGGAGCTCTGAATAATCCTGCTGGGATTCAGCCCTCAAGTCCTCCCCGCACATGGAGAGGAGCACTCCCAGGGCAGGATGCTGCTCCGGTGTTGGCTGGAGCGCTGGGTTTGCCTGTGCAGGGTGAAAGGATTTGTATCCGTGGTCTTCTTCATTTCATCTTCTGGCTACTAGAATTCCAGTTGTTTTTCCCATGGAGTAACACATCTGTGCTCATTATAAGCATTCAGGTTAAAAAAAATTCCATGTTTCATTTCAAGGCAGTGGATTGCTTTACAACTTTCCCCAAATTTGTTCCCTTTATCTGTGCGTTCCCACCCGTACCTGCGGTTGGATTGGATCACCTTGTTCTAACAATTGATGTAAATGTGCCAGGATAATTTTACTGTATTTCCCTGAGTGCACCTTATTCTGTATCTTCTGGAGTATCTTTGTTTTATCTCTTGGATGATAATTGCAATCTCTTTCTCAAGTGTTCATCGTTCATTTGGGTTTGTTCAAATCTATTTCAGGTTGCTGAAGCTTTTCCCTGCAAAGCTGATGTGAACTAAAAGCCTACTTTAGCTGTCTACGGCTAAATTACATTTGGTGATCCAGATAAAATCTTTTTTTCTCTTTAAACCAATTTCGGGAAATAAATAATACTTATCTATTGCTAGGTGGTTTTTTTTCCCCCCAAGCAGACTTTCCAGTTTGCTGCTTTTAGTTGTGTTTTCCCTGAAAATCCTGGAGGATGCTCAGCTGATTCTGCTGATGTTGAACACTCTTGTTAAAAGCTTTCGGTGTTACAAAAGTGAAAGTGACATTAACATTGCAAACAGGGTAATGGGAAAGGGGAGTATCTTGCATTCTGCTGGAATTATGTGTAACTCCCCAAAACAGTTGAAGAAATAACTGCTGGTGTTTGAAGAATTGCTTCTTTCCAGCTGCTTTGATTCCAGACCAGGAGGTGAAGCTTGTGGTGGGCCTGGGTGTCCCTTTGGCCGGAGATGCGGCCGGAGGTGTCCCCACCCCGGGGCTTCCCCTGTGCCCACCCTGAGCGAGGCCTTGGGCAGGTTCCTGGGGCATGGGGGATGCACATGTCCAGCCTGGGCTCTGCCCTCGCCCAGCCCTGCTCTTCCAGCTGGGAATGAGGGGTGTTGTTTCCCCGGGAGTGCCTGGAGCTGAACTGGACGTGCACGAACTGTTCCCGAGCCCTTGGAAAGCAAACCCACGGCTGGCACTCGGGTGCCTCTTCCCTTCACGCGTGGTGGGGACCCTGCAGGTTGATGGAGCAGCTCCAGACCCATCCAGCCGTGCTCGGGGTCTGGGTGTGCCGCAGTTCTTATCTCTGCGGGGACAGCCTGGCTTATCGCAGGAGATGGGGTGGATCTGGCAGAGCTGCCGCCACAGCGCCGCCTCAGTTCTGCATTTGGTGCGATGTGTGCGGCTCTCCATGCACCTTCCAGGGCCCTGCCCACTGCTTCCCTCGCTGTCCGTGTGCTCTGCAGGCTCCCCCTGCCCGGGTCTCTGCGGGTGCGGGGGCAGCCGGTGCGCTGTCCCCTGGGCGGTCGCTGTCCCTGCTTCGGGACAGTGCTGAGCCGGTGTTCAGTGGGAAGGGCGTGCTGGATTGAAGGCGGGGTGTTCTGGGCTCTCCTGTATTTTCCCTTTGGCTCGAGCCAGTGCCTTTAACTGCGAGTTCTGTCACCTGGGAGCAGG
>VZRQ01007983.1:82104-95921 GCA_013397975.1 Machaerirhynchus nigripectus | reverse complement strand
GTCCCCACAGCTCAGTGCCCAGAGCTCCTCTGAAGGCTCGTGGAGTGGAGCCAGCCTGCTTTGCTGGCAGCTGTGCTCTGGGGGTAGGACCTGAGTCCTGGCTGCTGGGGCAGGATCCCGGGCCGAGGCTGGGTCTGAGGCTGCTGTGAGCGCTCAGCCCGCTCTAGAGGCACGGCACTCCTTATCCAGGAGTGCCACATGTGGGGTAATGCTTGTGCCAGGGCTTTATCTGCTCCTGGGAGCACAGCAGCAGCACGGGAACTTCAGCCATCGTTCTTTCTAAGAGATGAAGTGGGCCATAAAAAATGAAGGAGCTGCTGCTAAACTGTCAAGGCTTTAATGTTGTCAGAGGATTTCAAAAAGCTTGGAACAAATTTTGGAGCCCTGTTTGATCTTCCCTCTGCCGTGCCAAGCGCAGGAATGAAGCGTGTGCCTCGGTCAGTGACTCGGGGCAGGGCGGTGGTGGCTCCCACTGAGGCTGCCCCTCGTGCTGCGGAGCTGACGGGTGGGCTCCTGTTCCCAGAGAAAAACGGGAAGCTGCAAACTGTCACTGTAGGTGGTAGAGCTTAAATCTGGTTTAAGGTTTCTTATGAAATGGTTTTTGCACTAAGGAGTTTTTGGAATAACGTGTCTCTTCCAACAACAGCAACTCAAGCGCTCGGTAAGAAAAATAGCCCTGACAAAAACTGCTCAGTCACTGAGCGATGCCTCGGATTTCTTGTACAAGAACACTTATTTTTCATAAATACCAGCGTGGGTAAAGTTAGGGCTTCTTTGCTTCAGTGTGTTTGCACTCTCTTCCCCCGGGTACAAGGGACAGGGTGAGAAGAAATAGACTCAAGCTGCTCCAGGAGAGATGTGGGTTGGATATCAGGGAAATTGTCCTCTCAGAAAGGGCTCCCCAGGGCAGTGCTGGAGTCACCACCCCTGGAGCTGCTGAAAAACCTGTGCATGTGGCACTGGAGGACACGGGTTGGTGGTGACCATGGTGGTGCTGCTGGGCTGCTGCTTGGACTTTTCACTCTTATTTGTCTTTTCCAGCCTTGATTCTGTGTTTTTGTAACTAAAATCAGTACCCCTGTCCTGGTTTCCAGCCCTCCAGAACCACGTGCAGGCAGGATGCTGCTTCTGGAGTTTGCTCTTCGGGTGTTCTTGATGCTGATTAATGCCTTGTCTGGGGGCCTGTGCTTCCCCTCCTGAGGGAATCGTGGTAAGAAGTGTCCAGTTCCTGTGTCCTCACTCTCAGGGGGACTTGTGCCAGTGTGGGAGCATCCCTGTGGCATCCCTGTCCCTCAGCAGGCAGAAGTGAGACCCCTTCTTGCATCCAAGGGTTGATTTGTGTGAGGCCTAAAAGAGCAGGAGTTTCTGCTGGGTCAGTTTTCCTTCCTTGCCTGCCTGGTGGCTGCTGCCCAGCTGGAGGGTGTGGAGTATGGACCCGGCCTCCCCTCCCTGCTCAGCCCTGGGCCAAACCAGAGCTGGTTTTCCGTGTGCTGCCTGAACTCTGGGTGAAGGAGCCCCTTCCATGTGTTCACATTAAAGCACCGGCCCTGGGCAGAGTCTCAGCAGTTCAGTGGAAGAAAACAGAGTGACTGTGTGGATACCAGGAGGTTTCTTTCTTGGAATTTTTTTTTTCCCTCCAAAATGGGTCCATTTCAAGGTTTGGAAGTAATTGGAATTGAATTTGAGGACGTAAAACATGATGTTATATTAGAGCAGCACTCAACTAAACAAATGGAAATGTGTATTTTGGGCTTTGGGTTGTTTTAGGGCCTGTTCTCTCATGAGGTGTCTCTCTAGATCCAGCTTCATGGGCAAAGGCCTCAAGGAGCTCTGGCTTGGAGCTCCCTCGATGGCTGCTTGATTTCCACACACACGCTGTGTCAGTATTTCCCACTCGATAGTGCTTACATGACTGCACACCACGGAGGGTAAAAACCTTGGCCAGGGTCGGTGTGTGCCAGGGAGGGAACCTCAGGAGAGCATCACTGCCCTGCTGCAGCGTGGGGCATTTGTGACTGCCCAGCCCCGGCGTGGGGAGCTCCCGGCAGTGACGCCTCCTGCCAGGCCGGGGCTGGGCACCTCTCCCCTGTGTGCCTCCCGTGGGGCTCCCTGCCCCGTGCCAGGGTGTGTGCCTGTCCCGGGGTGTGGCACTGCCTGCTGCAGTTTCACTGACTGATCCCTGATCCCTGGCTTTGGGGTGCATCGGAACCTCTGGGAAGTGCGAGTCACACACCGTTGCTCTTGGAGGGGACGTGTTGTTTCACACTGCTATGACTAATTACTAGCACATGGCGAGAATTCCAACAGCAGTTCCCAGTTTTTGCTGGGGGCAAGCCCACTTCCCACCACTCCTCTGTGGTTTGTTTCCTGGAGGGGATCACACGCTGCCAGCAGCTGTTGTAGTTGTGCATTCTTCTGCCTTTTCTTGTGCACAGATGAACCAAAATTGGGTCTGCAATTTCAATTAAGGATTGAAATTATGTCCCAGATTATTTGGAATATTTTTTGCGTTTTTAAAAAGTTATTTTTCTTGTTGACGTGTCAGACACAAACATTTCATCCTTGTGCACATTCACAAGTAGAACCTATCTGCCTGTACACCCAAAAATTACATTGCTGCTTCAAGTTTATCATCATTGCTTTTTTATTGCTCTGTTATTTGCTTGATTGTTTTTATTGCTTTATTCTTGATTAGACTTAGTTTAGACTCGATTCTGGCCTTAGCTCACCTGCATATCAGAGTGGATTCTTTGTGCTGGAAGTTCATCCTCTTATCATGATGCTTTCCAAGACCTCTGGCCGTGGAAGCCAGGAGCTCTTTCTGAGAGCCAGGCAGGGGAAGTGATGCTGAATCTGAGTACCCCTTCTCATTTAAGTCCATAAGTCTCTGGTTAAAAAGCCCGAGGTGCTGCTGTTGGTCCCTGAGGACATCCAGTCTCTGCCTGGGCAGGTGGGAGCACCCGGAGCTGGGGCAGCAGCATCGAGGTGGTGGCTGCAGCTCTTAGGGCTGGGCCACGGGACAGGGGCTTGCACTGAAAATAGATACCAAACGTTGGAAAAATATAAAAAACTGACACAGACTGGGTCAGGTGCTGAAAAACCTGCCTTTGCAGTTGCGAGTGTAAAAGGGAAGAGTTGATTACTGCCCACCAGGACCTACATGGGAAGACTTGTGGGCATCACAATTCCTTGTGGAAAGGCATGAGGGGAGCAGTGAAGACACCCCAGAATATTCTGAGCATGTTTGACATGTCCCATACAAGTGACCTGCCTAGGGACATCCTAGATTCTCAGCCATAGGTGTTTTGAAGTTCTTTTAAATGCAGATTTAATGTCTTTGCCAGCCCCGTGTGCTGTGACTCAGCACTTCAGGACGGAATTCCCGGTGGCTGATGAAGGACAAGCTCGTGTTGCACCATTTCTCTCCAGTGGGGCTCTCATGGAGTGTCTCTAGTTCCTTAATTTCATAATGCTGATAGCAACCAGTTATCATTTATACCTTTGTCTTTGTGTCCAGCCCGACTGAGGTCAGCCAGGGGCTGCAGAGCTCTTCAGGGTGGCTGGGCACAGAACCACGAGCAGGGCTGGGGCCATCAGCCTCCCTGGCTTAAAAAAGGGGATAAAAACTTGCTAAAAGCTTAATAAATAGACTTATGCTTGATGTAAAACATTTTTTCATGCTAAGGTCAGGCACTTTATTGATATTGAAGTTTGAAAAAGTAGTAATTAAAAAAATTCTAGGTAAGTCACCAGATGTTTGCTCTTGGGGTGATGATATCTGACTGAGTATTTAATGTTTCTCTGATTTGGATTAGTATTTAAAAACATGCAGATGGGTGTTTCATGGGCAGGTCTTAGAGCTGGTCTTTGAGCAGGTTTTGGAAGACCTAAAAATCAGAATTTTAAATAGACGGTTGAAAGTTTCTCTTCCAGATGCAGCCTTTGACACAGATCACTTTGTCTCTGCCACCTCCAGTCGTGGTCTCTGCTGCAGGGGAAGAGGATTTGTTCAGGTGTGCATGGAGTGTTTATGTGTGCAGATAATCCATGTCCCGGAGATCTCGGGTGTGTGCAGCAGCAAGGTGTGCTTCTCTGAGGAATTCAGCTTATTTCAGAAGTCTTTCATCTCCCAGTGGATTGGGGTCCATCTCTTGCGGTTACTCAATTTATTTGGCAGGTACAGGTTCTTTTTAAAATGCCACTCTGAGGATGGAGTGGGAACATTCAAACCCTGAGCTGTGTGGGGCTGGTCAGAGATGGGGGAGATAAATCACATTTTGCAGTGGTTACTTTGTGTTTTTTCTGCTGTTTCACCTCCTCTCGCACAAACCTTTCTGTATTTGGAAGGATAACTGGTCTCTGATAATGGGACTGTGAAATTCCATTTCTGTTCTTGACCATGAGCATGGCTCAAGTTGAGTTTATTTTCACTTATTCACCCATTTTCACTAATAATGGCCAAGCTTGGGGGGGCCCTTGTGGCTCTGCACAAGTCCCTGACAGGAGGGGGCAGCCGGGGGGGTCGGGCTCTGCTCCCAGGGAACAGGGACAGGAGGAGAGGGAACGGCCTCAGGCTGGGCCAGGGGAGCTCAGGTTGGACAGCAGCAGGAATTTCCCCATGGAAAGGGTGCTCAGGCCTTGGCAGGGGCTGCCCAGGGAGGTTTGGAGTGCCCATCCCTGGAGGTGTCCCAGGAAGGGCTGGAGGTGGCACTCGGTGCTCTGGGCTGGGGACAAGGTGGGGATCAGGCACAGGCTGGGCGCGGTGATCCTGGAGGGCTTTTCCAACCTCACTGATCCTGGGATTCTGACTCCATTCTCATTTTTGGCTCCCAAGGTGCAGGTGTCTCTTCACTTCCCAGCCCTGTGGGAAGCAGAGATTGATTTTTCGGAGCAGTGATGAACCTTTCTGATGCTGCTTTCTACCCCCACTCAGAGCTTCCCCAGCCCCTGTTGTTAGCCGAAAGAAATGACTGATATGCAAATGTTGTTTCCTATAAACTCCAGCAGTGCTGTGATTCCAGCATCAATTATGGAAGTGCTATAAGGCACGGCTTTGTAGCATCGCTCAGAGATTTACACAGGCGCTGTCTGGAGATTCCTCAGGTTTTTAATCTTAGCACCCTAGGAGAAAACATGCAGTCCACACAGCCTCCCCATCTGATATTTTATTAATGAGATTAAATGAGTAAGTAAATTATACATGTAACTCAAACAGAAAACAGAATGGGATAATATGAAGTCAGCACATTAATCAATTTATCAGCTTGGTTTATTTGATGTGCTGTGATCAGCGATCTTTGTATCCTCCAACCACTGTGCTGCATACCAGAAATAGAGAGCAAAAATCCCTCACCCCCCATTAAAAAACTCATTTCACATCCTGCAGATATTCCAGAATCATCTGGACACAATCCTGTGCTCTGGGATGAGCCTGCTGAGCTGGGCCCAGGTGACCCTTGTGGCCACTTCCAGCCTCACCCATCCTGGGATTCCATGATTTGATTTGGGGCAAGGTCTCAATTTTCCAGACAACTCGTGTTCTCTTTAGGGTGCTTTAAAAGGGAAAAACCAAGGGGGGTCCTGTGACAATGTGCTGGAGGTGACTTTGTCCCAGAGGAACGTGTGTGCCACACCCCAGGACAGAAAAACCCTTCCTTCTTTCTTTCCTTTGTTTTCTTGGCCGCAGCATGGGCGCGGGATCCCCTCGTGGTGGCGGGGGCAGGGGGGCAGGGGGGTTTTTCCCCGTTCCCGGGAGCAGGAGCGGGTCCGGCCCCGCTGCTGCTGCGCTCCCGCGGCCCCGGGCCGGCCCCCGCCTGCGATGCCGGAGGCTGCTTGGGCAAAGCGCTCCCTGAGGAGCGCAGGGAATCCCGCCGGGAAGGGAAGGGATGCTCCGGGCTGCTGCGCACGGATTCACGGGTTGTTCACACTCGGTAAGTTTGGACACAAGGCGTCCTGCCTTGTCCGAGTTACCAACTCTGACTGCAGCGAGGGATCCCCTTCCAAGACACTGTAAATGTGGAGTGTCCTGGTTAGGAAATGATTTAAACTCCATCAGTTTTGGTAATGATTGTTTTGTACATCTCCGTGCTGAAAACCACCGGAGGAACGACTGTGGTTTGTTTTGTGAGCTTGAGATACACGGCATGTAAAATCCTTGGGCTCTAACGTGGCCTTGCCTGTGCCGAGGCATCCTTGGAAAGCTCTTTGGGCCCTTTCCAAGTGTTAGAAAAGTGGGTTTTTCAGGTAATTCCCCACACTCGTGAAGGAAGCGTTTTGGCTTGGCTCCAGGGTGGAGGGTTGCAAACCGCTGCAGCTCCTTCCTCTGCAGCCCCGGCAGGGAGGAGGTTTCCCCACTCCAGGGCAGGCACCACCAGGAGCTGCCCCTCCCAGGGCAGCAGGAGGCTCATCTGTTGTCTCTCACTGCTTCCTTCCCTGAGGTTTGCTGAGAGCCAGCTCTCCACCAGGGCAGGGATTGTCCCCCTGTGCTGGCACTGCTGGGCACCTCCAGTGCTGGGGACAGCTCTGGGGCCCCCATGCCGAGACAGACCCTGAGGGGCTGGAGCGTGTCCAGGGCAGGGAACGGAGCTGGGAAGGGGCTGGAGAATTCCTGAGGGAGCTGGGAAAGGGGCTCAGCCTGGAGAAAAGGAGGCTCAGGGGGGCCCTTGTGGCTCTGCACAAGTCCCTGACAGGAGGGGGCAGCCGGGGGGGTCGGGCTCTGCTCCCAGGGAACAGGGACAGGAGGAGAGGGAACGGCCTCAGGCTGGGCCAGGGGAGGCTCAGGTTGGACAGCAGCAGGAATTTCCCCATGGAAAGGGTGCTCAGGCCTTGGCAGGGGCTGCCCAGGGAGGTTTGGAGTGCCCATCCCTGGAGGTGTCCCAGGAAGGGCTGGAGGTGGCACTCGGTGCTCTGGGCTGGGGACAAGGTGGGGATCAGGCACAGGCTGGACTCGGTGATCCTGGAGGGATTTTCCAAGAGAAACAATTCCGTGATTCTTTGCTCTGCAAGCTCCATCCTTTACCTCTGTGAATCAGAGACTTCTGAATGATGAAGCACCCCAAGAGTTCCCTGTGTGTGGGGAATCTGTGACTTTGCAGAGTTCTTCAGCCTGAAGCTCCTGGTGGATGTTTTCAAACTGCGCTTGCACGTCTTAAAATAGGGAGCTGTGGGCTGCGGGAGCTGACAGCATTATCCCTGGGTTTGGCACCAATATTAGCGAGCTGCTGGCGTTTGGCAATTATTTTCATCCTGTGCCATATGGTGAAGAAAATGTTTTCATTCACCCACGTACAACTAAAGTTTTGCTGAGGGCCCTGTGCTGGGTGCGGGATTGCCCTGCCCGGGGCTGCTGGAGCCAAAGCTGCTCGTGTGCTTCTGTTGGGCAGCAGGGTCTGGGTTTTGAGGGAATGTTCTGTGGAAGTGCAGCCTTTCCGTGCTGCTCGTGGGTTAAAAGAGCTGCTTTACGAGGAGCTGGGACAGCGCTGCTCGTCCTGAGGCCTCTGTTGTGGCTAAAGAAGGAATTGTTCACCGTTTCTTCATGGGAAGGGTTGTTAAATGCTGGCAGTGGCTGCCCAGGGCGGTGCTGGACCGATTGTCCTGGAAGGTGTCCAAGGAGTGGCTGGATGTGGCACTCTGGGCTGGTGACAAGGTGGGGATCGGTCCTAGGCTGGACTCGGGGATCCTGGAGGTCTTTTCCAACCTCAGGGATTGTGTGACTTCTGTTTCCTCCTGAGCTGCTGAGCCTTCCTGCTCGCAAGGAGCTGTCTGCCCAGGGCAGAGCTGAGTGCCCGTCCCGGGAGGGATTCGGGAGCCGTGTGGATGTGGCCCCTGGGGACGTGGGGCACTGAGGGCCCCGGGGACGTGGGGCACTGAGGGGACGTGGGGCACTGAGGGGCCCTGGGGCAGTGAGGGGACGTGGGGCACTGAGGGGCCCTGGGGCAGTGAGGGGACGNGGGACGTGGGGCACTGAGGGCCCTGGCAGTGCTGGGAGTGGGCTCAGAGGGCTTTTTCCAACGAGTGATTGTGAGCGGTGGTGTGAGATGGAAGCAGCTCCTGCCCTGCCTCCTGGTGCCCGTGTGCCTCTGCGGGGACGTGGCACCCACCAGCCAGACCCCCCCAGGCAGCAGAGGGGCGCTCCCAGTGCTGGGGCAGAGTGATCAGAGCCTGGGTTTGTAAACAGGCACCCCTGGATTCGCCCCTGCTTTGCGAGTTGCTCGTTACCTGTGCTTGCTGCAGGCTGATCCGGCTGAGCGTGTTCTGCAGCCTTGTTCTGTCACTTTGAAACCCTGAACCAGGCACGACTCAAAGCTGTGAGTGGGGAGTGCTTGGTGCCCGTGCTGACAGGATTCCTGGCTTGCAGCTGGAGGTGCCAGCTTAGGTGGTAGCGCAGCAGGCTTCTCCCAGGGCTGGGAGTATGGGAGATAATTCCATATTTTCTGCACTCTTCTGTACGTGGTCGGGTCATAGATTGTGCAGAAAATGGAAAATGCATTTTATGGAGATTCTGGCATTTGCTTTCAATCCTATTAACAAAAATCCCCACCTTTGTGTCAGGAATTCTGAAGTCGTTGGTGACAGAGACACTTAAAAGGAAAATTCTGTTGATTCCAGTGCTTGACAAAAATCACTATTTTCATTTTTCACCTGTAAGAGATTTAAATGCTAATAAGGAATAATAAAAATGAGACAGACGAGCACTTTCCTTTTAAGATGTCAGGCTGCTGGGTCTGTGTTTTCTGAGATTTACCCCTTGACTTACCTGCACCCTCCACCCTTTTCCAAGTGGAATTTTCAGGGAATGCCTTTTGCAAAGCCTTTCCAGGCTGTGACTGATGATCCAGTGGGATTGATCAGGATGAGCTCTTTTACAGAACTTCTGCAAAACCATCAGAAACTGCTCTTTGAAAACTAAAGCTGACAAATTATTAGGGCACCCTGGGTTGTTTGTTTAAATTTTAGGACGCTTGAGACTCTTTTGAAGAGCACTGAGCCATGGCTGGGTGCTCCCTGCAAGGGTTTGTGCTGCAGCATAGGAGGGAAGTCTTGTCCTTATTTCTGTGGTGGTTTTGCTACAGGAGAAAAAGCAAAATGCAGCTGTGTTAGAGATTATTACCTGAGAATTCCTAAGCCAGTTGGAATTACTACCTTTTTTTTTCTCCTCAAAGATATTAAACTAATATTTAAAAACTAGTTTTACCTCCAGGAGCACTTTATTGATTTTCTCTGTGATTCTGCTGTTCTTTGGTCATCGTGAAAATATTTAAAATTTCCAAAGTTTCTGTGAATTTGGCCATAAACCATGACTCTTAAAATTCAGTGTAGTGTGGGTGGTTTTCTGGATTTTTTCATTGTTGCTGCTGCTGTTGGGTGCCCTCCTTGTCCTGTCACCTCCTCTGTCCTGTGTGTTGTCCCCGTCCTCGCTGCCAGCAGCAGTCTCATGCCAAACCTCAGGCTGGCCTTCTGCTGGTGATGCCAACCAAAGTGATTTGGCAGCTCGATGGGAGTGCTGGAACCCTTTCAGGAATGAGGATCTCAAAGGCAAACTCCTGCACGCATGGAAATGGCCCATCTGACTCTCAGAGCCCTGGGAGGAGATTTTGACTGGAGCCATTAACAAAATCCCAGGGCAGGATGCCTTCCATCACTGCAGAGGGATTGATTCCAGAGATGAGACCGGATCCCTGACTGGTTTGGGTGGGAGGGACCTTAAAGCCCACCCAGTGCCACCCCTGCCATGGCAGGGACACCTCCCACTGTCCCAGGCTGCTCCCAGCCCTGTCCAGCCTGGCCTTGGGCACTGCCAGGGACGCGGGGCCGCTGCTGGGCCGGGGTGGGCAGGGCCCTGTGAGCACTGCTCCCCTCTCAGGGAGGTGCCAGCCCACGGGCACGCTGCTTCCCCTGCCCGTGATCTCTTCCCACGTGCATCCACATCAACAGCCCCAATTCTCTTGGGGTTTATTTTAGTCATCCCACTTCCATCTCCTGTCGCCAGCGGGAGGGAACGGGTGCAGGAGAGTTAAACACACAGAAGGGAACGAAGCAAAAAGCCAAGTGTGAAGTCTGGGAATCAGTCTTGAGTATTTGTGCAAACTGTTGAACGAATACTTGCAAACAACAACTAAATTTAGCTTTTTGAAATGGTTCTAAACAAAAATATGCAGCTGAATTACAAGGAATTTTCATATGGCTTTAGCAGGGCTGGGTTGGAAGGACCTGGTGCTCAAACAGCCAAATGCAGCCAGAGTGAGGGGGAGCTGCCTGGTGGGAAAGGCTCCTGCGTGCCCTCCTCGGGGAGTGTTCACTCCCAGCCCTGTGCCCGGGTGGCCAAAGGCCAGTGACAGCCTGGCCTGGGGCAGAACTGCTGTGGCAGCAGGACAGGAATTGTCCCCCTGTGCTGGCACTGCTGGGCACCTCCAGTGCTCGGAACAGCTCTGGGGCCCTCAGGACAGGACAGACCCTGAGGGGCTGGAGCGTGTCCAGGGCAGGGAACGGAGCTGGGAAGGGGCTGGAGCCCCAGGAGAGGCTGAGGGAGCTGGGAAAGGGGCTCAGCCTGGAGAAAAGGAGGCTCAGGGGGGCCCTTGTGGCTCTGCACAAGTCCCTGACAGGAGGGGGCAGCCGGGGGGGTCGGGCTCTGCTCCCAGGGAACAGGGACAGGAGGAGAGGGAACAGCCTCAGGCTGGGCCAGGGGAGGCTCAGGTTGGACAGCAGCAGGAATTTCCCCATGGAAAGGGTGCTCAGGCCTTGGCAGGGGCTGCCCAGGGAGGTTTGGAGTGCCCATCCCTGGAGGTGTCCCAGGAAGGGCTGGAGGTGGCACTCGGTGCTCTGGGCTGGGGACAAGGTGGGGATCAGGCACAGCTTGGGCTCAATGATCCTGGGGGGATTTTCCAACCTCAGGGATTCTGTGAAATACTTTTTTTATGTGTGCACACATTTGGTGTTAGACTTTTCCTTTTTTATTCCTTCCCCCCCAAAAAAATTCTTCCTGGCCTTGGGGAGGAGGTGGGGAGGTTCAGATGAAAGAATTCTGTCTCCAGACCAGCCCTGATTGGCACAACTGCTCTTGCCCCCTGACCTGCTCATTTTTCCATTGATCTGCAAATAACAGGAAAGGCAAGATATGAATCTAGAAATGAACAAAACCAGATAAAAAGCATCATCTTTGCTATTGTTGATCAAGATTTATAGGATCTTTTGGAACACGAATAAGTGGTGCTGGGGAAATGCCTTTTGTCCTGCTCACTCAAAGAGAAGCAAATTACTTATTTGTTTGTCAAGGTCAAGTGAAAGCAACATCATTGGGCTCATTAAAGGTTCCAGAGCTCTCTGGGAAATCAGACCTGGGCTGTTACATCCCGACTCTCTCTGGATGAGCTGAGCACTGAATGTGCCAGAGCATCCAAAGGGCTCCTCCCACGTGGCAGCTGTGTGAGGTTTGTCCCCCCCGAGCCCCACGTCCCGCGTGGGTCCTGCCCTCGGTGCCAGCCCGGGGAGTGTGCAGGGGTGGCATCGGCGCTCAGAGGGTGTTCCCCAGAGCCTGTGCAGTAGCACTGACGAGCACAAACGTGTTGGTGAATGCTCTGCCTCAGAAGGGAATCCGTTTGGCAAATGTCTGATGAGCTGTTCCAGCCTTACAGGTCTGGTAGAGGAGGAACCGTGTTTCACTCTGGGTTGCAGCTCTGCAAGTCGAGAGTCCACTCTGATGGAGCAGAACCCCCCTTTTATTAAAAAATTGATATGTAAATGGCGTTATCTACTTTGGGTACGTCTCGTAGATAGTGGCACAGAAGGAGGAGCAAAAAGCCTTGAGAAAGAGGTGTGGGGTTTTTGCTGGTGCCCTTGTCTGGGCGGTACGTGCCCTCGTAAAAAGCCCTTGTCGGGGTTCTTGGAGCCACGTCCTTTAGGACACTTCCACTTCCAGCTGTTTGGTGTGGGATATGTCGGTTGCTCCCTCGAGAAGCTCCCGGATCTGGAAAGGCCCTGGGGGAGGTTACTGTGGATCTCTGAGTGTGTAGTGGTGGCCGGGTGAGGGGTGGGACAGCTCCACCTGCTATGAACAGCTCGGTGTTGGTGAGAGCACCCGCTCTCCTGTGGCCAGCTCATTCCCAAGGGCATGGAAGTGTCCCCAACAGTAGCTTTGGCACTTCACGCTCAACCTGTGCTCGTGAGAAGCTCCCGGTGCCGTGTTCCGAGGGCTGGGCGCTGCAGGCTGTGGCAGCTGCGCGTGTGACACGGGAGTTGTGTCACTGGGCACTTGTGTTTAACGTTAAAAGGCAGCTCTGTGTTCCAGGCAGTGCCACCGTGGGGGAGCCAATCCCGCTCTTCCCCCTCTCCTTCCTTGTCAAGGAAACTCTGTGGCATCGTGTGCCGCAGGAGAAGGGGAAGAATCCCCTTTTGTGTACACTCGGATTCCTTCTGGCAGCTGGAAAGGTCCGATGGGATGTGGTAATGAAGGGAGCAGCTTCCAGGAACGGGGAATCTGGGTTTACCGAAAGCGAGCAGTAGAAGCATCCTGATAATTAGAGATGTTTTTAATTGGAGCATTGGAGTCCCAGATGGTTCTGATGCAAACTGCGGGTAGGGAAGGCCGCGGCGCAGAGCGACCGGCACGCTGGCAGCGGATCACAGGGACCGGCGTGGGGACAGCGGGGACATTGTGTGGGCCAGATGTGCCTGAGCCGCTGTGGGAACGTTCGGAACAGCCCCAGAGGAGCAGTCCTGGAATTCCTGTTCCACAGCGGTGCTTATGCAACCCCTCGGGAGCTACGGGGGAGAGCAGTTCCTGCAGGGACCCAGGCTGAGCCCGGCGAGGCGCAGCCGGGCTCCGGTGCTGAGTGTTCAACCTGGAGTGTGTGACCTGCACGGGGGGAGTTTGGGTAAACCCGGGGACCAAACAGAACTCCCTGCTCCACGTGCTTGCCAGAGTCTGGCAGGGGTTGTGTGTGTTGCAGAAGACCCCGGGGCAAAGAGGCTGCTCATCCCTGGCTGTTTACAGGGAGTTCCTCTGTCAGGGGATTTTTTGCTCCTCACTGGAAGTCTCTAGGTGTCCCAGCAGAATTTGGGGAGATAATCTCTTGGTGGATTTACGTTCCTTGGTGAAAGGCTCTTGATGCCCTGGCAGAATCTGTCACAGAGGGTTTCCACATGCCCTGCCAGAAATTTGGGGAAAAATGTCAGCAGTTTATCACTCTTTGGTGTGAAGGTCTCTGGCTGTCCTGGTAGAATTTTGGGAAGTAATCTGTCAATGGATTTTTGCTCCTTGGTGAAGGCTTCTTAATATTCTGGAAGAATCTTCAGTGGATTTCAGGTCCTTGGCACAGGGCTCTGGATGCCCTGGTAGAATCCTGGGAAATAACAGATCAGTGGGTTTTAGCTCCTTGGTGGACATCTCTCACAGTCTTGGGAGAATTTTAGGAAATAACGTGTTGGTGATTTTTCTTTCTCCTTGGTCAAGGTCTCTGGCTTTCCTGGTAGAATTTGGGGAAATAACCTGTCAGTGGTTTATTTGCTCTTCGGTGAAGGTCTCTAGCCTAGAGTCTTTTTTCTAGGCAGAATTTTAGGAGATGGAAGTATCAGTGGCCGACCCCGTGTTCCAGAAAGGTCTGGAGCTTCCAGGAGGTCCCCGGGGCCCCTGACTGGAGCTGCTGGTGCCGTTTCCAGCCCTGCTGCCTCAGCGCGGGCTGTGACTCCGTGCTGGCTTTCGGCAAAGTGGTCAATTTTCGTTAAATACTCTGTGGGGGGAGCGGGCCGAGCAGCGGCAGGGACGGGACGTGGCGCGGCAGGAGGCCGGCCGGGGGTGCGGGGCTCGGGGTGCCCGTGGGAAG
>VZRQ01007983.1:26311-62868 GCA_013397975.1 Machaerirhynchus nigripectus | reverse complement strand
CAGCCTGGGATGGGGGCAGCCGGGGGCAGCCTGGGACGGGGGCAGCCTGGGATGGGGGCAGCCTGGGATGGGGGCAGCCTGTGGAACTGGGTGGGCTCGCTCCGTATTCTCTCAGCTGCTAAAAGTTTTGAGGAAGTTTCAGACCGTGCACCGAGGGGTGTGGGGTGGGTGACAGATCCCTGTGGGGCCCTGGCAGGCTCCATGGGGTATTCCCAGGGGGATGGGAATCTGCCTGCCTAGCACGGCCCGGATTAATGAAGATATCCCGCATCTCGGGGATCCAATTTACTGACTGTCACTGGTAATGAAATCTCTCCAAGTAAAACTCGAGGTTTGACATTCCCACGGACAGAGACAGAATCCATTTCAGGTGAGCACAGAAATTCAGCCTGCGAGGTACCTGTGACTGTCACAGGTGAAAATCTCTGCTAATGAACTGTGTATTAGTGGAGACAGGAAGAGAACTCCCTCGGTCTCTCAATTTACTTTGAATAATTCATTAGCTCGCACTCCTCACCCATGGCACTCGTAGGTAAATCCCACGCTGGAGCTGCTAATTAAAGTTGCAGGATGAAGGGAAGCTACTAATGAGATGCGAGACAAGTCCTCCAACAACACAGAGGAACTTGTAGGTGCATAAAGTTTTATTGTTGGTTTTCACAGGAGGGCGAGGAAACGCTGAGGAATTCACACGTGTTCCAGGAAATGATTGGATCCCTCTGCACAACTCCCTGACAGGAGGGGGCAGCCGGGGGGGTCGGGCTCTGCTCCCAGGGAACAGGGACAGGAGGAGAGGGAACGGCCTCAGGCTGGGCCAGGGGAGGCTCAGGGTGGACAGCAGCAGGAATTTCCCCATGGAAAGGGTGCTCAGGCCTTGGCAGGGGCTGCCCAGGGAGGGTTGGAGTGCCCATCCCTGGAGGTGTCCCAGGAAGGGCTGGAGGGGGCACTCGGTGCTCTGGGCTGGGGACAAGGTGGGGATCAGGCACAGGCTGGGCTCAGTGATCCTGGAGGGCTTTTCCAACCTCAGGGATACTGAGAGGAGCAGGAAGTACCTGTGGCACCAAGATGGGTCCTGAGGGGTCATCCAAACATGTGGAAATGAAAAATAGTGCAATATTTCACATTTTTATGATATATAAAAAGAATAGAGACAATAAATCTGTGTGGGTTTTACCAGACACTTTAATGGATGAATACACTGCTAAAATATCACCTCTGTTCCAGGTCATATTTTATAGGTTGTAGCAAAACCTTGTTACCTGTGTGAGGGTCTGGGCGTGCTCTGTGGGCAAGGGGACCAAAGCAGTGAGCTCAGGGAATGAAAAATACAGCTGCAGCTATGGATGGCAGGAATTAATATTTCTGGTGTTTTCCTCTACAAGGTGAGATGCAGGCACCGAATGCTGCGTGCAGAGTACGCAAAACTGGCTTTGTGCTGCTCGTGTTGTCTGGCTGGTTCACTACACAGAAATCTGTGATGCTGCAGCACATCTAAATGTGTTTTCTGCTGCTTGGGAATGACATATCCCCAGATCTGTATGGGGACATGGGCGAGGATAAAAATACGCTTTTAATGATTATTTTCAATGTACAAATTGCAGCTCGCTGCTCAGACAAAATCAGCCGGCTTCAAGCACTTTATCTTATTAAAGAAAACGTCTGCCAGGGAAATGTGCACACCAGAGCCTCCCTGAGCCCAGGACAGGGGGTGGGGTGTGAGGAGGGAGCGGGATCGGCGCCGTGCTCCCCGCTCCTGCCCTTGCCCGGCCGTGGCAGCAGCTCCGGGGGCAGCAGGGGCAGGGCCCCTCTGCTCCCAGCTGGAGCGGGCACTGCAGGGACAGGGACCGCTGGCACCTGGGCTGTAACCTCCCCAGACCTGTCCCTGACAGCAAATCCCACCGGAGCTTTGGTGAGGCCCTGGCACAGGGTGCCCAGAGCAGCTGTGGCTGCCCCTGGATCCCTGGCAGTGCCCAAGGCCAGGCTGGACACTGGGGCTGGGAGCAGCCTGGGACAGTGGGAGGTGTCCCTGCCATGGCAGGGGTGGCACTGGTTGGGCTTTAAGGTACCCCCCAACCCAAACCTTTCTGGGATTCTGTGGTTCTAACTCAGGCAGAGCCCGTCCCGTGCCACGCCAGGCTGGGGTGGCACCAGGACCTGTCCCGGCCCGAGCGTGTGGGGCTGTGCCCCTGCTGCCGGGAGGGGACCCGGGCTGGGACACCGGGACCTGGCTCTGTGGGACAGAGAGCTGGGCACCGTCCCCACGGGCAGGTGCTGCTGCTGGCTTTGCAAAGATGAAGTTGGTCTCGCTCGTCTATTCTTCTTCCTAATCCGAGGATTTTAATTTTGTTGATTCATAGGTTATCTAAATATGAACAGGTTCCCATCAATCAGCGGCGCCAGCGCCTCAGAATGAATATAAATGGTGTCTTCAGTACTTCCTAAAAGAACGGCTGTGTCTGAAGTGTAAATCCGCATTCCCGGGCTTTGCTCGTGGCTCCTGGGTTTGTTTCAAGCATTCATCCATTATTTTGTTGTAGACCTCGAAAGGGTTGGGAGGAATTTCTGCTCTCCGTGGCGCTGCGTTCGTTTCCAGGGATGGTAAAAGCCAAAAGCACAGCGGTCAGAACCGAGAGCTCTCTGCTCATCCGTGCTGGGAATGCACGCACGGATTTTCTGTCTGCTTAGGGGCCAAGCTTTACCCCCCAACCCAAAATGACTCAGAGTAAGGGATCGTGAGTAATCCTCGGAGTAAGGGATTGTGGAATGCTGAGGGAAAATCATGGATAGTTCTGGAGAACACCCTGGAGCCAGATCCACAGCCAGCTCTGCACCGCGTGGAGGCTCCAGGGGACACAGGGCTGAGGTGCTGGGAGCTTCCCCTTGGTCATTCCCAGCAGGAACAGCCCCAGCTGGGCTTTGGGGTCACCCCTGGCCCCCAGCAGCCGGGCCTTGATTCCCCCCATGGGACCTGTGAGTGTCCCGTGGGTGTCCTCGTGCCAGGGGAGCTGCTGGAAATCCTCCTGCTCCAGCCTGTGCGGGTTTTGCAGCGCTTGGACAAAAAAGTGGAGCTTCCTCATTAGGCGCCGTGACAAATAATGTGCACAAGGACTCATTAGCAGAAAGTGTAATTATTGCATCTTGCACTGAAAATGATTTAAACCGCTATTCTTGACAAATAAAGTAGCTGACCCTTGATTAAAAGAGATGATGGGTGTGAGTAATTAAAGCCACACTAAATGTAATACATCTTCAAAGCGTCCCTGCGCAATTTGTCTTCTCTTGCCTCTTTTGAAAGCCTCTCTTGCTTGTTTGAGGTTGCACCTCCAAGGATTCTGAGTAACTGAATTATTTTGCTGGTTAGTGAATTGGAAAATAATTTCCTAACCTTGATCATGAAAGTTCTGGGAGACACCTGGGCTTCTTCGCAGTATGAGAAATCTACTTAGTGGCAGAACTTCTGTCATTTTAAAACATCTCTTCCCCAGAAGTTGTAGGAAAGAAAGGTGAGTGGAGCTCGTGTTTGGGTGTCAGGAGCTGAGGGACTGCACTTCCATCACTGTAGGAAAGGGGATTTTCAGCTCTTGGGAGCTGCTCCTTCTCCCCAGGACAGGGCAGAGAACAACACGAAGGTGCTGCTGCAGAAATTCTGTTCCCAGCCACAGGGGAGGGGAACGAGGCTGGGCAAGCTGAGAGTGGTCTCGGGCACGAGAGCTGGGCTGGGGCTGGGAGGCTGTTTGCTCCCTGGAGCCCCAAGGTTGTCGTGTATTTTAATCAAATGGGAGGTTTGAAAAGCTGGGGAGTTTGGGCTGTGCCTTCCAAAGGAGGAGAAGCCACTGTGATGCTTTGGCTTTTACAATATTCGTATTCTGTGTGGTGAGGAAACTTGGCTTTCCCATTTAGTAATTCAAATTTGTCCAGGTCACAGAACCATTGGAGGGCTTGTCTTTTACTGACCTTAAACGGTTCTCTTGCTGTAAATCAAATACACTTCGATGCGTTTGTGTTCGTGAATTAATTAATTTCTGTGACAGTGAGGTAAAATCAGAGTTCCATAATCAAAGTCTTCTCCCTTTCTGAAGCTGGCCATGGTGAAATCTTGATGCCACAGAAATCTGAGGGCACAGGACTCCCATCAGATCTTACAAGCAGTGTTCTGGAAATCTTTGTTCCTCAGATTAGGAATCCCAGGGCTTTCCATCTTTAAAGGAAAAGGAAAATGAAAGTTTTTCCCTGCCCCTCGTCATCCGAGAATGCCCAGGAGCTGGATCTGTGTCGTGTGTGGGCAGGCTACGACAGAAATGCCAAAGCTGCAATCACAGAACCATCCACTCCCCTGAGCAGGACAGAGCCAGCGGGATCCCGGATCCTCCTGCTTCCTCCAGGACAAAACAAGAACCAAGTGCTGCAGCCTTGCTGGAAAGGGCCAGCCCTTGCCACGGGCAGGGGCAGAGCTCCAGCTGGTGCCAGCAGAGCCAGGATCTGCTGCTGCTCCCAGTTACTGTCGCTGGAAACACGGAGCATGTCCAGAGCAGGAAGGAAAAGTTGTTTTGTGACCACGGCCAAAGCAGGGCAATAAATTACTCAGCAGACTGGAAGCTCAGTCCTGGAAGGCTTCAGAGAGCTGGTCCAGCTTTCTGGGATGCTTCATCTTGGTTTGATCTTGAATGGGAAAACTGATCTGAGGTCCTCCTTATCTTTTTCTGATGAGATTTCGCTCCTTCAGTGCGTTATGAGGAAAACAAGACATGGTGGGTGCCTGTGCTGTGAGGGACCTTCTGGACACTGGGACTGATGTCACAGCCCGAGGGCTGCAGCTGCCCCAGCCCTGGCTCCCCCAATGCTCCTTTCTGTGCTCCTGCACAAAGTGGTGGTTTATTCCAGAGCTGATTCCAGAGGAAGACAGATACCTTTTCTCTTTCTAAGGGTTGTCTGAGTGACCAATTTGTGCTATTTCGGTGATAAATTAGTCAATATTGCTGAGCAGCCACGTCTTAAATCCCTTTTTTGTTTCTTTAGGCCCTTCAGGTGTTGTTTTTAGTCTGGCCATTAATGTTGTCTGTACAGAAGAAAATGCCAGCAGTGAGACTGAAAACGTGTGCGTGTTTTCCTTGCCACCTGAATTTTCCATCTCCTTCCTACAGATGAGAGTGAAGTTTGGTAACCTAAGTGGGAGTTTTGACTCGTATCAGAATTAGAGACTAGATTCACCTGATTCTTTTTGTCTGAGCCCAGGAGCAGGCTCTGTACATCCGAGTTCCCGTTTTCCTGCGTGCATTTCCCAGGCAATCTCAGCAACCTGAAGTCAGCGTGTTTTTATTTAGGGTGGGTGCTTCTGGTGTGCCCATAAACACCCCCCAGAGCTCTCCCCCAGCCTGGCAATTGCTTTTTGTGAGCAACAGGCAGAGAGAGATACAAAGAGCAAGAGAGGCAGCTCAATAAACCTCCACTGCTGTCGGTGCAGCGAGGGTGGTTCCAGTGGTCTAAAAGGGAATTGGTGCAAATGTGAGCCAGTGCTTTGTGCTGGGGGCAGCCCGGGCTGGCTGTGCTGCCAGCACAGCTCGGTGCCCGCACCGCGAGCACGGCCGGGTGGAGCTGGGGCTGCCAGTGCCCCCGAGCACCCCCAGGCAGCAGGAAGCAGGTCCCTGGGCTCTGGGGGAGCGGGCTGTGCAGAGCTGAGCTGCCCATCACTCAGGCTCTGCTGCCAGCGTGGGACAGGCTGGAGGCAGAGATGGATGTGCACTGAGCTCGGGGGTCTGGCATCCCAAGTTCTCCACCCACACGCTCATTTATTTTCGTATAATGTGGTTTTAATACCAGCGTTTGAATTTGCCTGCATTTTGAGCTGCATTATCTGCATAGCAGTGCCTGGGTTGTGGCTAAGAGTCCTCAGAGATGTTTGGGAGTCTGTAAAGAGACAGATTTATTATTCCCGTTAGTGGCACAGAATCCCCGGATGGTTTGGGTTGGGAGGGGCCTTTAAGCTCATCCAGTGCCACCCCTGCCATGGGCAGGGACACCTCCCACTGTCCCCTCCAAGCCCCAGTGTCCAGCCTGGCCTTGGGCACTGCCAGGGATCCAGGGGCAGCCACAGCTGCTCTGGGCACCCTGTGCCAGGGCCTGCCCACCCTCCCAGGGAGGAATTCCTTCCCAATATCCCATCCAGCCCTGACCTCTGGCAGAATGAAGCCATTCCCCATGAGCTGTGTAATTGTAATCCCAAGGTGTTTGTGCCCTGGCTTCGCTTTAGCTTCAGTGTGGGGCAAGGTGTCATTGGGAGCTGTGGGGTTTTGGGAGAATCTCAGACCACCTTGCTTTGGGAGGTTTTGGAAGTCAAATTACTCCTCTCATCGTGTGAATGAGATCCATGGGACACAGAAGAAGTCGACTGGAGTTTAATTTCCCCCTTAGAGCTGCACGGTGCAGTTGGCAGCTGGCTTTGCCTGCCAGTGCCTGCTCCAGCTCACTTTGCACTTGCAATGAGAACAGCTCTCCGTGGCTGAGAAAACCTTTCCTGTCCCTGAGAGGAGCTTTCGGGGCTGTGAGGAGCCGTGGCAGAGCAGAGCTGCAGCGAGGAGGAGGAGGAGGAGCTGCTGGCTGCCAGCAGGAACCAAAGAGGCAGCGATCTCCAGGTCCCGTGGGCTGTGCCTCCCGAGCCGTGCCCGGCTGCCCAGCACCACAGTCCTGCTGCTGAGCTCTCCAAACTGCTCCTTGGGGAGCCCAGTTTTCAGGCAGCTCCATCCCGAGCTGGGCCTCCTGTGCTTAATTGTGGAATTTATCAGCGCAGCTCTACCAGACGCTTTTATCACCTTTATGTGCCTCTCAATTGAATCTGGAGAGGAATTTATGGGTTTAATAATTTAGGTTCTTCTGGGTGTATCGGCTATCAGAGAGCACTGAGGAGCTGTGGGCCTTTCCCTGTGCCTCTGGAACACTCCAAAACGCCCCAGTTCTCTCGAGCTCCTGCCCACCCTCCCTGTGCCAGCAGCATCTCCCTCGGGGACAGCTCCTGGGCGGGGAGGGAGCGCTGCGAGGGCTCCAGCGTGAGCCACTGCAGGGAACGTGGAGCCTTCCTGCCCAGCAATGCAGCTCCTTCCTCAGCAGGGCCCGATGGGGGAAGGAAAATGTCATGTTCCACTTCAGCACAAAGGCTGCCTGCCTGGCGTTTACCAAACAGCTCAGAACCGAGCAGGAACTGGTAATTTGGGTGAGGAGCTGCACTTGCACGGCCTTGTGAGCCCTCCAGGGAAAGAAACCCCTCAGTGAGTGCTGGAGCCCTGGAGTGAGGCTTCCCCTGAGGGCTTTGTGAGATCTTGCATTTGTTTTCTTCTTTAATTTTGCCTCCCTCAGTCACAAACTCCTGTGATGAGTAAAGGGGGGGAGGCGGGGGATAATGAGAGTGTTAATGAGGAAACTTTTGCTGCTGTAACTGTGCCCGGGATGAGGATGGAATCGGAGCAGAGGGGCCGTGGCTGCCACCAAGGCGGGGCCGAAGGGGAACCGCCCTGTCAGAAACCTGGAGAGATTGCACCGAGTCCTTCTGCACCAGAGCGCCGAAGGAAAAACGCAGCGAGACGTCCATCCATGTGAAAGGGGAATCTTGGAGCATGGATGAATCCCTGCCCATGGCAACGAAATGATCTTCATGGTCCCTTCTGAGCCAGCCCATCCTGTGGTGCTCGGGATGGTGTTTCTGGTTTTAGGGAATAGAGGTTTCCCCCATCTTCGCTCCCTGCCTCTCCCAGCTCGAGTCTCTGGTGTTTGCAGCCTCAATTCCAGTGGTGGCACCTGCTGGGAGCCAGCCCCAGCCCTGCCTTTCTCAGCTGGCTGGAGCAGGAACGGGCTCCACAGCCACTGCTCTCAGAGCCAGTTTTACAATCCCTGTCTGTGCTTTCAGGCCCTCACCCATCTGATCCTCCTGGATTTGTGGTGTTGCCCGTTCCGTGTGCCCTTAGCAGGGCTGCCTTGTGCAGGGGCAGGCAGGATGGGCTCCCGGGATTGGGTTTTTGGCTGGCACAATGCTTTTCCTGCTCTATCATCGCCTCTTTTTCCTTTTCTTCTTGAGAACATTTCATAGATTTCACAGAGCCTTTCAGATTATCAGCATGGTTTGGGCTGTTTTTCCTTTTCTGATTGCCACTATTATTTTCCCTACCTCCTACTTTGATCCAGGTTTTTCCTTATTGCCTGATCACGATTAAGAGATGACAACAGAAATCCGTGTGTTATCTTCCTGTTCTCAGCAGGAGCTCTCTTTAGCTTTGAACCATTAGAGCAAAAGTAAGCTAAGTTTGTAACTGGGAATCTTTCCTTTACGTGAGATTTTTCTCCTCTTAACAAGATTTGCTCGGCAGCTGTTGGGTCCCCATGCCTGGAGGTGTCCCAGGAAGGCCTGGATGTGGCACTCAGAGCTCTGGGCTGGCAACAAGGTGGGCATCGGGCACAGCTCAGCCTCGGTGGGCTTTTCCAAACTTAAGGAATCTGTGATTCTCTGAAGGAGAAGCTCAGGGACGGGGCAGAGGGGCAGGGAGAGGCCCAGGGGTGCGCTGGTCGCTGCCGGGGTGAGCAGAGCAGCCCGGGGCAGGGACAGCGCCGGCTGGGAGGGGACGGTCCCGGGGGCTGAGCCGGGCTCGCAGGGCGGTCACTGGGCTCGGGTCCCCTCCTCCCTAACAATCGGGAGGCAGCGCTGCCGAGCTGCCCGTTCAGGAAGGACACAGCGGGCGGATTCCCGGGAATAGAAGGGGTGGGATGCGGGGAATCTCAGCGCTGGAGCCTCCCCGGCAGCCGCGGCGCGGGGACGCGCGTTGGGTACCACTGTGTGCATTTAGCTGCGGTTTGCGGGAGCCTCCCCCGCTGGGGAAGGCAGGAGCACACCCGGAGTTTGCTCTCCACAGGGTAAATAAATGCCTTTAGTGCCGGGCAGCGGTGGGAAGTCGGTGCGTGCGCTGCGCTTCCAGCCGGGCGCGCATCCTGGATGCTGTCAGATTGCCTCGGATTGCCTCGGAGATGCCGCGGCTCCGCTCGCTGCTGCCAGCTCCCGTTTCCATGGGAGACGGGCACTTCTGCGCCCGGAACTCGGGCTTGGACACGTTCGCGGTGTTTGCTTGGGGCGGCAGCTCCGGGGACACCTCCGGGGACTGCCGGGGCTCGGGGGGAGCCTCCCCGCCCTGGGGCGGTGCCGGCGGGTACTGAAGGTGGGAGCTCTGGAGAGGCACAGAACCATTTTCCAGAGGCACAGAACCATTTTCTAGAGGCACAGAGACATTTTCCAGAGGCACAGAGACATTTTCCAGAGGCACAGAGACATTTTCCAGAGGCACAAAACCATTTTCTGGAGGCACAGAGACATTTTCCAGAGGCACAGAACCATTTTCTAGAGGCACAGAGACATTTTCCAGAGGCACAGAACCATTTTCCAGAGGCACAAAACCATTTTCCAGAGGCACAAAACCATTTTCCAGAGGCACAGAGACATTTTCTGGAAGCACACAAGCATTGCCAGAGCCCGCCCCAGCCCCGGGGGATTGCACGGAGCGGGGAACATCGGGGGAATGGGCAGAGCCGGCCCGCAGCGCCCTGGGACGGGGCTGCTCCCGGAGAGGGCCGGTGGGAGGGGGAGCGGGAGCCCTGCGGGACGGGGGCGGCGTTTCGGGGGGAAAATGCGCGCTTTGGTTGATTTCCCAGAACTCAGCACAAATAGTTTCAATCTGTCCAGCCCGTTCTCTGACCTTTCCCGTAGTTACCCTTGGATCATCTGCTCTCCTGGCAGGAGATCCCAAACCCCACAAGGGTTCCTACATCAGTAGCTGCGTTCGGTTCCCAGCACACACTTAAATCAGCTTTTTCTTCAAATTCGTTGGCCCAGCACGGAGGTCTGCAGCTACCTCCTGTGTTGGGTTTGCTGAGTTTTAATGCACTGCAATTTGGGATTACAAAGCACGCGTCAATCAACTTCCTGGAATTCCTTTTCTCAGCTAGCAGATATTTCTGTATATTTTCGAAGAAGTTAAAATTAATCTTTTCTCTGTATCTTTTCTTTTCACCTTTACTTGAAGCGTGTTTTTTTTAAAAAAGAAAATCCTTTTCCGATTCTTTTTTTAAGGCACATAAAAGAGGTGTATTTGAGTTTTGATTATATGGGAAAGCAAAGCTCCCTATTTTTGTGCGTATTTAACCAATATCCTCCTTCATAAGCAATGTGAGCACTTTAACTGTTCTGCTATAGGACAAAGAAATCAAGCAAGAAACAAAACAAATCCCGTGCAGAATTTTGTGCAGGAGCCGGAGCTCCGGCCAGCCTGGAGGCAGCGGGGCTGTGAGGGAAAGCTGGCGTGACCTGGGTGTGTTTTGGTGCTCGGGACCGAGCTCTGCCGTGTGAGCCAGGTTTGGTGGAGGCTGATCTCGGTTCCAAGCACCCGTGCAAGTGTCTGCGCGGCCCCTGGGCCAGGGGAGGCGCTGGCACCTCTGCTGAGCCGGGACACGCCTGGGGATGCTCTGGGAACAGCAGGAGGGGTGCGGTTGGAGTGTTTGCCCCTGGACATGCACGGCACGGAGGCCGTTCTGGGCTAAGGCTGGGAGCAAGGGCAGAGACACGCAGTGAATAACCCCGGCTGTCTGAGAGCTCAGCTCCTCCCTGAGCTTTTCCAGGTGCTGCTTTTCCTCCGCAGTTCCCGTGTTTGAGCTGTGATGGGATGAGAGGTGCTGCTCTGCTGCTCTCCCAGTCTCCCTTTTTAACCCTCAAAATGCCCCGTCTCAATTCCAAAAGTATTTCCAAATCTTTGGAAATCCATGGGGTGGGGTTTGCTCTTGGATGTGCTGTGCTGCAGAGCCCAGTCCCAGACACATCCATTGTGCCCTGGGGGCTGGAGCCCCGGGAATGCTGCAGCTGCTCTCACCTGTGGACTGTGAAACGAAGGCAAGCAAGAAAAAGATTTTTCTCTCCTCCGCTTCTCAAAATACAATATTTTTTTGGTTTAATTTCGTTTCCCAGCTGAGCACTTTGGGAAATGTAAAAGTATTTTTGATGCAGTGCTGTAGCGAGCAGAGCTATCAGCAAACGGGCTGTTCCTGTAGCAGCAATATCGCTCCTGCAGCAGCACCTGCCTCTGCAGCCGTGGGAGCAGCTGCAGGAGCCGGGGTCACAAATGGAACCTTGATGGATTCACACCCCGCTCCCTCCGTGCTGCTCTGGCACAGCCAGCGCTGTCTGCTCGGCTCCGGGGCAGCTCCTAGCGCTGGGTGACACCCCCGAGCTGGGACAGGCTGTGTTTGGGGGCCTCGGAGCAGCCTCTGCCTGCAAAAAGCAAAGGCACCCTGACTTCGTGGAAAGATTTCAGCGCAAAGTTTCTCCGTGACGAACGAAGTGCGAAGCTGCAATGAGATGATTTTGTGTCCTGGGCTGATCCCACAGCCTGGGCCAGGGAGGGATTGTTCCCCTCAGCTCCAGGAGAGCTGGAGAGGGACTTGGGACAAGGCATGGAGGGACAGGACACAGGGAATGGCTTCCCAGAGGACAGGGATGGATGGGATATTGGGAAGGAATTCCTGGCTGGGAGGGTGGGCAGGCCCTGGCACAGGGTACCCAGAGCAGCTGTGGCTGCCCCTGGATCCCTGGCAGTGCCCAAGGCCAGGCTGGACAGGGCTGGGAGCAGCCTGGGACAGTGGGAGGTGTCCCTGCCATGGCAGGGGTGGGATGGGATGGGATGGGATGGGGTTTAATGTCCCTCCCAAGCCACCCCACTCTGGGGCTCCCTTGTTCTGTGGCTGTCACAGGGGTTGCACTTGGAGCTGTCGGTCCCACCAGGATCCTGCTCGGGGCTTTTCCTTCCAGCTCCACCTGGCCCCAGTTCCAGCCCCGAGCCCCAAGCCCCAATCCCAACTCCTTCCCTGCCTGTACTCACCAGGGGCAGCCCCTGCCAGCACGGTGCAGTCAAACACTGCCCTCGCCGGCTCTGCAGCTTCGTGTTCCCTCCTAAAACCCCACAGACCCATTCTGACAGACTGATACAGCCAAATGCAGCCAAAGAGAGTTTTCCTCTTTAGGGTGATGCCTCGTTCCTTTTCTGTTGCTTTTGGCTCCAGCTTTCATAGCTTGCTCTGAGAAGACTGAGTTGTTTTATTCCTCCTCCATTAAAAAATAAAACACTGGTGCAAGCTAAATGTTAGTTTGAGGAAAAAAGTGTGAGAAATTGGCTGTGATTGCACAGTGGTGGAAAAACTTCCTATTTTATTGAGCCATAACAAGTATGGCTGAGTTGTGCTGCGAGGAGCAAGCTGCTGTGATCAGAGCAACCCAGGCCCCTACAGCCAAGGGGAAAATGTTCCTGCAAAGGCTGCGCAGGAGCCACGCTTCACTTTAGGTTGGGTGTTGTCCTGATTTGCAGCCTCTCTGACAAAAACAAGTCTAGAACTGCTCAGAACTCTGGTATTTCCCAAAAGTCCCCTGGATTTCTCATGGAAGACTGAAACACAAAGCACAGTCTTTGACATGAGGACTTTGATGTTATGTTTGACATCAGAAAAATAAATTCTGGACTGGGAAATTTGCAGTGACCAAGGAACTCACTCGAATGGGACCTAAACTTTTCCTGATATGGACTCAGAAAATGTTCTTTGAATCCAGGTCCCGTTCTCTGCAGTTCCCATAAACCTGGGTAGTGCAGAGATTCCTGTTCCAATCACTCACCCCCCCAGCATTAATGGAGAAAGCTCAGCCAGAACTCTTTTCTCATTATGCATTCCTTAAAAAAGCAAACCCCAAACCCACGACTAAAGAGTTTTTTCTTCCCGAGTCCAAGTGTGGCAGTTCCAAATTCAGGGGATTGTTCCAGGTGGAAAGGTTTGTTCCTCCTGACAGCTGTCAGCTTCAGTGGGGATGCAAATTAATATTAAAGGACAACAAATGAATGACAGAGGAAATCTTGAAAATCTTCTCAGCCCAAGACACTGAGGTGCAGACTTTTAATGCCCTAAGATATGAATTGCAAGCAGGCAAATTGTTGGATTCAGAGCGTTGGTTTGTGAAGGGAACAAGGAGAAATCCCTCTGACAGGCCCAGAGGAGACAAAGCAAAGCATTTCAGAGGCCACCTGGGCAAACAGAGAGCTCCCAGACACCGGTGGCACCTGGCTCGTTCAGTGTAGGAAATCAAATTTCTGTCATTATTCCTCACTTATTGCTTGCTACTTTTCACAGCTGAATTATTTTACAAATAGGGGCCTCTCCTGTTTGCTGAGAGGGAATGGCCTCAGGCTGTGCCAGGGTGGGGGGGATGGTCACATTCACCCTTCTTTTTTTATTTTCTGCGAATTTTTAATTCTTGCCCCAGTGTCCCTGGGAGAAGCTGCAGTTGTCAGAGTGTTGGTTGTACAGATTTACTTCTGCTGGAGCCCCGTGGTACTTTGAGCTATGAAATCCAGGACCGGAGAGCAGCACAGGGAAATCCAGGCTGAGTCATTTTTCCGGATCCATAAAATCATCCGTGAGCGGGGCCGGGGCTGGGGGCTGACGGACCTGGTCCATCCCTTCTCCTGGAAGCCACTCAGGGACACGGAGCTGTGTCACGCCAGCCCCCGTGGCGGGGACAGCGCTGCTCTTGCTTACAGAAAAGGAGTTTATTGACAGCTCAGCCTGTATCGATTAAAGCCCAGCTCTTCCTCGGGCAGGCGTTTTCCTGTTTGTCAGCAAGGAAAGGCTGGGATGGGGACCTGGAACAGAGCAGGGATTGGTTTAACGGACAGCCCCGGGCACCTGGCAAATCCACAGGTCCAGAGGTAGCACACACGGGAGTTTTCACTCCTCACTGTGTGGAGGAGACCAATAAATAATTAATAATAAATAATTAATAACAGCAAAGGTCCCTGCCCACTGGCAGGCTCTGGAATTGTCCATGGCTCTTCCCACACAGCATCTCCCTGTGGGGCTGGGAAGCAGAATATTACACTGGGGCAGGAACTGCTGCTTCTGTCCTCCAGAAGAGATCACTTGGCAAGAAGTCAGTTTTACACAGCATTCCAGGAGTGTCCTGTTCAGCTTTCCCTGATACATTTTTAGCAGTGTTTTTAGGTGTAACTCTTGATTAGCTTCTGGTCAACAACCCCTTCTCAGTGCTGGTCATCTTTTATGTGTCATGGGGTGAATTCATTATAAAAGGGAAGAAAATCTCTTGGAATGCAGTTTCTGCCTGTGTTTGTCACAGTGATCTGTTTAGTGAGACAAAATTAAATGAGGGGAAATCTAATGGAATAGAAAATCAGACCTCCCCCAGGGGACTGCTTTGGTTCTTGGAAGTTCAACAGGAACATGTGCATGACTAATCCCAAGGGTTTAGAAATAAATAAAGTTATTGCTGCTTGCACTGGAAGAGGCTGCCCAGGGCAGGCTGGAGTCGCTGTCCCTGCAGGCAGAAAATGTGTGGCAGTGGCACTTTGTGGGGTTCCAGCGGGCATGGGGTGTCCGGACCAAGCCTGGACTTGGTGATCCCGGAGATCTTTTCCAGCCCTCACGTTCTGGGGTTCTGGGGTTCATGGTCCTGCTGGGGTCAGCCTGGTTGGTGACACGCTCGGAGTATCTCCAGGTGCTGGGAAGCGTGCTCTGGAACGCGTCTGATGCCCACGGGGCAAGCAGGGATTTGGCTCAGGAAGCTTCCAGAAGAATCGCAGAACTGCTGAGGCTGGAAAAGCCCTCCAGGATCATCCAGCCCAGCCTCTGCTCAGGTGCCACCATCCCCACCAAACACCTTCCCTCTGACTCCTGGCACACAAGGAATTATCTCCCCATCCCCCCACACTGAACAGGCCGGGGTAAATCTGGGCTGGGGGAGGTTTGTAAGGCACGTTTGTTTCTCCAGCTGAGCCTGGTTGATATTCCCAGAGTCCCAGGCAGGCCGGAGAACCCGGCTCAGGGATGTGCTCGGCCCCTGCCCAGGCTGCCACCAGAGGTTTGTTCTCCCCTTTTCTCCTGGATCCTCTCCTGGGCACTTGGGGTGAGCTTTGGGAAGCGGAGCCTGGTGGTCACTGCCCCCTGCAGCGGGCAGGAATGTTCCAATCCCTTGGAATGACCCTGGAATCCCGTGGGAAGGGCCGGCCTCACATGACATTACATATGCAAATCAGGTAATTAGTCGGAAGGTGCAGTTGCCGGGTTTTGCACGGGTGATTCTGCGCCTCAGGTGTGAAGCCTCAGGTGTGAAGCGCTCATCCTTTTCCACACGTGCCGCTCATTTATTTATTTTAATGCCTTTTTTCGCAGGTCTCTGTGTGCCTCCAGAGGAGCAAACCCTCCCATCCCTCAGGCATGCAGGGCTGCGCTGGATTGCGATTTCCCAGGGGAGGGGAGAAGAGTTCTCTTTATTTTCACTCCATAGTTTGTTTGTATTGGGAATAAGCTCTTGGTAGAATATTTGCAGTAAAAAGCTTTGAAATTGATTAAATGCCTGAGGTTCCTCTTGGCCATTAACCAAAGTTGGCAGCCATTTATTGCTTTAAACAGAGCGAGGCAGCAGAGATAATCCCTTCAATGTAATAAGTCCCTGCAATAGAATGAAGTGTAAACAGCAGCGTGATGATGTAAAAGTTCTGGATTTTGGGAGTGATGTAGGAATGTTGTATGACCAGCAACGGATGCTCCTGCTTTGGAAACTTCTGAGAAACAGAAATTGTTTGCAATTTATGTGCCAGCAGTTTTTATTCAGAGAAGATCCTCCCTTTTACTTCCAGTTAGTATCAAAAAGAAAAAAACCCAAAAGACCAAAGGAAGGAACCAGTGATTGGGTAAATGGGAAGAGGAAAGCTCTGATCTGCCAGTGTGGGGCTGCCTCCCCACCCGCAGCATCCTCCCGGCCACTGCAGAGCTCCGCCTGGCCACGTCCCTTCCCCAGCCTCGGACAGCAGCCTTTAGTCCAGCCCTGGGACTGGTCTCCAGCTCCTCTCTGAGGACAGAGCTGCAGCTCAGCAGCTCCTGGATTCTGGGCCCTTGGTCCTGGCCAGACCCGCAGAGCCCCCACCAAATGTGCCCAGGGACCCCATTCAGTGAGGGGGGAGCGTCAGCAGAGCCCCCGCGTGCTGTGCTGGGGGATGTTTCACAGAATCCTGGCGTGGTTTGGGTTGGAAAGGACCTTAAACCCCTCCACTGTGCCAGGCTGCTCCCAGCCCCAGTGTCCAGCCTGGCCTTGGGCACTGCCGGGGATCCAGGGGCAGCCACAAGGAGCAGGTAACAGGTATTTTGTGTTCTGTTCCATTGTACTGCAGCAAAACGCTAGGAAACATTTTAAAACGCGTGTGAGTCTGCACAATGAACGGATTTAAATGCAAATACCCCCAGAATCTGCAGCAGTGGGACACTGGCTCCCTCCCTGGGCTCCCCAGGGAGCATCACCCACACCCCGAACTGCCCAGTTCCTGTCCAGCTGTAGACAAAAAAGTCCCTTTCTGGAACATGCACCAGAGCACATTTTTCACTGGAGCTTTGGGTTTTTCTAGGCCACTTGCTTACCCTAAATATTCTCCCTTTGCAGTCCCTGCCTGTTTACGATAGACCCAATTAGTGAGATCTCAATCAGCGAGCCCCAGCCCGGGTTTAATGAGGGCTCTCTTTGAAGCTGCATCGTTAGGGCTGAGACAGAGGCACCGCTCCCTGTTCCCTCCTTGGGAGAGCTGCTCCAGTTCTTTGTACCGGTGTGTGTCGGGATTTTCCTGCCATCCCAAGGCTGCTGCTCCGCATCCCAGAGATTGGGATGAGGGCTGGAGTTTGGTGTGGGAGGTCAGGGGCGTTCAGGGGATGATGGTGGGGTTATGGGATGGAGATTGCGCATGGCAGGAGTTCCTTCTGCTTCCCAGCGCCCACGGCACTTCCAGTGCTGCAGCTCCCTGCAGGAGCCCGTGGGGGCTGAGACCCCAGCCCCTTCAGCAGCAGGGTCTGCGGGGTGGCCCCGGCCCTGCAGGAGCCCCTGGGGGGCTGAGACCCCAGCCCCTTCAGCAGCAGGGTCTGCGGGGTGGCCCCGGCCCTGCAGGAGCCCCTGGGGGGCTGAGACCCCGGCCCCTTTGGCCCTGGCCCTGCGGGAGGTGACCAGGCTCACGAGGACATTCGGGTGTCCCCGTCCTGCAGCTCCCATCCCTGGCTGGAGGCTGGGGCAGCCCCGGCCCAGCCGTGCCCGGCTCCTGTCGGGCTCCCGGGGGAGGTCAGTGGTTTGGGGCAGTGTAAAGCCCTTCATGGAATATTTAGAGGAATAATCTGGGCAGCTCCAGGGATTATCTCCATCAGCGACCTCTGCCCTGGCGTCAAACGGGGCTCCTGAGCAGCGCTGCCGGAGCTGCAGCTCTGGCTGGGGTGCCCCGGCTCGGGAGCTCCTGCTGCCGTCGCTGTGAGCCTGGCACGGGCTGGTGCCGCTCCCGGTGCCGCTCCCGGTGCCAGGGGTGCCCCGGCTCGGGGGCTCCTGCTGCCGTCGCTGTGAGCCTGGCACGGGCTGGTGCCACTCCCGGTGCCAGGGGTGCNGCTGTGAGCCGCCCGGAGCCGGGCTGGTGCTGCTCCCGGTGCCGCTCCCGGTGCCAAGGGTGCCACGGCCCCGCTGTGGTGGCACTGCCAGCCCCAGCGCCCTCGGCCCTCCCTGGGTGTCACCTGTGCTGCTGTGGCTCACGGCACAATGGACTTCTTCATCTCCCGTTCAGTCGTGGCCTGAGTGCCGGGCCCCGAAGAGCCCTGGCTGTTCTGGCAGCAGGGTGGTGGCACAGCCCGGGTCTGCGGGCACAGCAGCCCGTGGGGCACGGCCCCACTCTGTGCACAGCCCGGGTCTGTGGGCACAGCAGCCCGTGGGGCACGGCCCCACTCTGTGCACAGCCCGGGTCTGTGGGCACAGCAGCCCGTGGGGCACGGCCCCACTCTGTGCACAGCCCGGGTCTGTGGGCACAGCAGCCCGTGGGGCACGGCCCCACTCTGTGCACAGCCCGGGTCTGTGGGCACAGCAGCCCGTGGGGCACGGCCCCACTCTGTGCACAGCCCGGGTCTGTGGGCACAGCAGCCCGTGGGGCACGGCCCCACTCTGTGCACAGCCCGGGTCTGTGGGCACAGCAGCCCGTGGGGCACGGCCCCACTCTGTGCACAGCCCGGGTCTGTGGGCACAGCAGCCCGTGGGGCACGGCCCCACTCTGTGCACAGCCCGGGTCTGTGGGCACAGCAGCCCGTGGGGCACGGCCCCACTCTGTGCACAGCCCGGGTCTGTGGGCACAGCAGCCCGTGGGGCACGGCCCCACTCTGTGCACAGCCCGGGTCTGTGGGCACAGCAGCCCGTGGGGCACGGCCCCACTCTGTGCACAGCCCGGGTCTGTGGGCACAGCAGCCCGTGGGGCACGGCCCCACTCTGTGCACAGCCCGGGTCTGTGGGCACAGCAGCCCGAGGGGCACGGCCCCACTCTGTGCACAGCCCGGGTCTGCGGGCACAGCAGCCCGAGGGGCACGGCCCCACTCTGTGCCTTCAGACGCATACAACGTGACCAGTGAAACTCAAGCATCGATGACAATAATTAAGCTGGAGAAGAATCCTAGCCCTGTGCCAGAGATAAACCTACCTGCCTTGAACTAAACGTGAAAAGCAGGATTTATCACCGTGTATTTGATGTGCTTGCAGCTCTGTGGGGACAGAGGGTGAAATCCCAGGTGAAATTTTGTGTTGCAGTTCGGTTTCACGTGTGCCAGGCCGGGCTCCTCCCTGCAGCTGCTTGGATAAGCTGATGGGTTTAATTAAGATAAATACCACCTCCAGGAGAGCGGGCCCAGCTTCCCGAGGAGGTTCTCTGCAGCTTCTTGGGCACTGCCGGGCAGCAGCGCCGGGTTCCCGGCAGCACCGGCCCCGAGCAGGGACCCCTGGCTCTGGGGGACACAGATTCCCTCGTCCTGCTCCAGAGGGGACAGGGCTGGCTGTGCCCGGCTGTCCGAGGGCAGAGGCACCCGCAGCCCACCTCTGCTCAGATCCTGGCTGCGAGGGGTGGGTCTGGGGGGACCAGGTGGGACTGTGGGGCCGGGCTCTGCCCAGCAGCAGCATCCTCCTGGCGGCTGCTGACGGGCCCGGGGTGGCCCGGAGTCCCCGGGCAGGAGCTGCCTCTGCTCCTGGCTGCGCTTCCCCTGCCTGTTGCTTTCTCCTCCGAGGTCTGACACGGGAATAACCTGTCCCTTTTAGATAAGTTCCATCATTCATCTTTCACTTTTCCTCTCACTGTCAAATAAATGCATTCCTCCCTTCAGATCCGAGTGCTGGCCACTGGCTGGCAGCAGGGATATTGTCCTGGAACTTTAGGGATGGGAAATGTGTCGGTTCCAGGTCCGGGAAATCCTTGGGAAAACTTAGAAGTTGCTTGTCTGAGAAATTAAAGTCATCACCTGGACAGGACAATATTTACAGTATCTCTCTGGTTCTATTTCACAGCTTCAGTGTAAATCCTTACTTCCACACAAATTTATTATTTACCTTTGTCGCTGGAGACCTTGTCTGGCGTTATTTATCATATATATTGTGTGTGATTATATTTCAGCTTCAAATTATTACTGGCAGACAGGAGCGAGCCTTGGCATCTCTCTTTATTACACTTTGTGCTCGGCAGTTCATTCTGCCTGATGGAGCCTGGGTGTCACACGGGCAGCTTCCATGATTTATTGCTGTGCTTCCAGACTTTTGTCTCGAGCCTCCACCTGTTCCCCAGCTGTTCCTGGAGCCCGTGTCTCACTTTGGGAGGGTTGGAGCTGCGCTGGTTAAGCTCCAACGCCGTTCACTTCCCTAATCCCACCGATTACGTGGGGCTCTGTAATCATTCCTGGTAATCTCCTCTCCTCTCCTTTGTCTGGATTCCAGTGCGGCCCACAGCAAACGGCAGATGCTGCCCGCTCTGCTTGGCTGGGACATCAAAGCAAACTCGGGTTTAAGTACAGGTAGCTCAGAGGTCAAAGCAATGGCACTGAGGTGGGTAGGAACCGGTGAGCAGAGGCACTGTAGGATCAGGGAAGCCCAGGCTGGGCTGGGTTGGGAGGGACCCTAAACCCATCTCACTGCACCCCTGCCATGCAGGGACACCTCCCCCTGTCCCGGGGTGCCCCCAGCCCCGTCCAGCCCGGCCTGGAGCTCCTCATGCTGCCAGCTGTAAGCCTGCTGAGATACGTTTGTTCGAGTGCATCGACTCAGTTTGGGGTGGAATTCTAAAGCTGGGCTGCATCTTTAGCTGTTCATCCTAACTCAGCCTGTGACACGTTCAAGGAAATTCTTCTATAAGAGGAAGGTTTTCTTCCCTCTCCAAGTGTTCCATAATTCTGATTGCATTAGTTCATGTATAGTCAAACTGCCTAATTTGTGCCTTCAGTGCAAACATTGCATCAAGCCAATGGCACATGTCAGGCTTTCTGCCATATCTGATCAAAAAGCTGATTGAGTTTTCTCCAGGGGCTTTCTGTTATTTGTCCCTGGGATGCCAGGGTGGGGTTTTTTCAGGACAGGGGCTGACTTTATGCAACAAAAGGAAAGAATCTGTTTCGCAATGAGGATTCTTGAACATCCCAGGTTGCAGTAACTGCGTAAGGATTTTGGTGTTTGGGTTCCATGGAGAATGAAAGGATTGGAGCCAGATGATCCTTAAGGTCCCCACCCTTCATTCTGTGATTTAGGTGAAGTTCTCTCTTCATCTTCACAGCTTTATGACAGTAATGGTATTGTTTTCAACCACACAGTCTGTGAAAGAATAAAGAGGGGATTTCCAGGCAGTTTTGTGTCTCTTTGTGCAGCAGTGGGGCTGCAGCGGGGCTGGGCAGGGGCTGCTCCCGCTTTGGGGGATCATTGTTGTGGGGTCCCGTCCTGGACGTGGGGTTGGGTTGGTGGGGAGGGGTTTGGGCTGAGCCTCAGCCCCTCTCAGTGGTGTTTGGCCTTGAGGCAATGATGGCTTCACTCACGTGGGGGAATATGGGCTCAAATGCAGATTTCGGGCCCAATCCTGCTGAAAATCTGCACAAAAATTTGCATTTTTTTATTGCACCGGGCAGTAAATGGTGTTTGGTCCGCTCTGAGTGCCACGGCCACCATCCCGTGTGTAACAAAGGTGCTTCCTGCAGGCGTGGGGTGAAGTTCCCTCGTTCTTGTCAGGGATTCCCTTCGGGATCGTTGCTATGGCCAGGTTTATTCCCGCAAGGAGCAGGGAGGAGAATTCCCGGAGCCGCAGCGGGGCAGGGACTCGGTGCCAGCAGCTCCGGGCGCTGCCGGGGCGGGTTTGGGGCGAACGGGGACAAAGCTCAGCACCGGCACCGGCCCGAGGAGCTGGGCACCGAGGCTGCTCTGGAAGAGTCAGAGCTCCCTCTGCTTGCAGGCAATTAGCTATGGCGTTAATTACACTTGCGCCGGCGTTCCCGCTGGAACAGGGTTCGATCCGTGTCTCTGAACGCCAGGAACCGAGCAGGAGCAGGGGGAAACCCGGGTGTGTGCAGTGGCTGGATGGGATGGGAGCATGAGGGTCTCCAGTACATATTAGGGCTTCCAGTAAATCTGAAAAATAGAGGAAATTCCCCTCCTTATCTGTAATTTCTGAGTTCATCTCCTTATCTCTTAGCAAGAGAAATTATATTGCTTATTATTTTATATATATGCGTACATACATATAAAGTAATAATAGAGTAATACAAATAATATTAAATAAGTTAAAAAACAATATATTGCATCAGTCAATTTAAATTAGCAGGGCCAAACTCGAGTGTGGTGTTAATCCCTGACTCTGGTGATGTGGTGCTCAATACCAGCTCAGGGTACTGCCCCAAATTTCCTAAGTTAGGGTTCTTTCTTTATCCCAAAGGAGAAGAGAGAAATATCATGTGGAAACAATCTTGTTGTAGCAGATTGGAACTGACTCGTGTATTAAACTTATAAGAGGAGCCTTTCGTGGGATTTAATTGCACAAAGCCCGGGCGGCCGCAGCGCTGTCACTTTGTGTTGGGTGCAGTGACTCCTCTGGATTGCTGTCCCCGTAAATCGGGAGTAATTGAGCAGGGATTATCCCTGGCAGGGGAAGCTCAGCCGTTCCCTTTGTTCAGCCAGCCCCACAAAGGCGTTTTTGAGGAGCACAAAGTGTGTTGGGAGGGCTGGGCCTGGGAGCCGCAGCCTCTGCCAGGCGCTGGGACCGCGGGTCCTGCGAGTGCCCGCGAGGGCCATTCCCGGGAAACGGCATCCCAAGGATCCTCAGCTGCACACGGAGGGCTCGTGTGTTCTCCAGAGCCGGGAGTTCCCGTTTGCCAGCACTGTGAGAGCTCTGCAGCATGGATGGGGACAGCCAAGAGCTGCGGCTTCCCCGTGGCTGGGAACAGCCGAGGTCGGCTTGCTCTGGTAAATTTGCTGTGTCTGAGAGCAGGTGGGTGGCAAATGTGACACTGCTTCCACGCAGGGAGACTCCTTTAATTCCTGCTTTCTTCCCCAGGCTGGGCACAGAGGAACTGTCTCAAGTTTAACAAGGCCAGTGCAGGGCCCTGCACCGGGGGAGGAACAGGCACAGGCTGGGGGGGACCTGCTGGAGCGGCTCTGGGGTGCTGGGGGACAGGGAGCTGTCCCTGAGCCAGCAGTGCCCAGGGGGACCCTGAGGGACAGGGAGCTGTCCCTGAGCCAGCAGTGCCCAGTGGGACCCTGGGACAGGGATTGTCCCTGAGCCAGCAGTGCCCAGTGGGAAGTTCTGTACTTCCCCACACTGGGCTTTTGGGGTGTCAGCAGCTCCAGGGATGTTGGTCTGTAGAACAGGAGTCATTCCCTGGGAGACAAAACAGGTCTCTTGTTATTACATAAAAACCTCGACACAGATCTAATAAACAACCCCCAAACACAAAAACCCCCAATAAAAGTCAACAAACAGAGAAGCAAACAAACAATATCCGACCCGCCGAACAAACCAAAGATGAAGGCAGAGAGGCAGAGGGGAAAAGGCTCCCAGGTGTTGTCAGGGGGAGGGGGATGCAGCCCCTCCTGAGGGGGAGCTGCATCAAAGGAGCTGCAGCAAACGAGGGAAATGCTGCAAGCACAAGGAAATTCCAAGAAAATCCCTCTTTCCAGGCGTAGGAAATAAGTGCCGTGGAGTTAAATGTATCCTTGATTTCCCAGGCACGCAGTGAGGCTGTGAAATACGGATGTGGGGCTGTTAGGGACATGTGTGAGCTGCATGGGAATTTCCTGGAACAGCTGAGGCCAGCAGCCTGCACTGGCACTGAGCTGGGGGACACCGGAGTGCTGGGAGGCAGCGCTTCCCTCTCCCATTGGAATTCAGGTCAGGACTCTGCAAAATAACAGGAACGGGGCACGGCCCAGCACCACAGGCTGGGAGAGCTGTCCCCACTGGAAAAGGAGGAGAGGGACTGGCCACAACTCTCACCAAAATGTGCAGTGCCAGTTATATCCATGTTTATAATGGGGATCAAATCAAGTTTGTAACCAAATTCACCAAATCTCAGTGAGGTGGCCACTTAATTAATAAGGTTATAACTAATCTGCATGGAGAGATATTAAAATGGGCACAACAATGGAGAGAAAGAAAAGAAAATGAACAGAAATCTGTGTCCTGCAGGTGTTGTTGTCCACAAGGTTTTGAGCATTCAGGGTGATGTTCAGTTGTGTGGCCACAGTGAGCAAGGGCTGAGGGGATGCTCACAGGAGCAGCAGTGCCTCTGTGCCAAAAAACCTCCACCAAAGGACCAGCTGCCCCAATCTTTCCAGCCAGAAACAGGTACTCACATGGGTTTCCTTTTCCCTTGGTTTCTCCTGCCTGAAATACTCGGTGTGCTGCTACACACCAGTTACTGATTCACCTCTGCCTGTTGCCATCTGCAAAAACCGAGGTAGAGCATAGTAGGGAATAGAAGGCTCTTGGAAACGCTGTTTAATTTCCAGGCAGCTCCTGTGCATTCTGCATGCAAGGAGGGTGCAGGGAGGACTCTCACTGCTGTGGTGGATTCCAAGAGGGCTTTCCAAGGACCCTGAGAAGGTGGCAGGCACAGCTCCTTCCGGAACCTCCTCACACTGAACCCCTGAGGCCTTAAGTCGGGAAATCCGGGAATAAACGGAGTGCCCGGAGCCTTTTCCGTGGGCAGGGCAGTGCCTGAACTCAGGTGGCGTTTGTCCTTGTCACACGGGGCTGCAATGGCAGGCTGGCAGGAGGACGTCGGTGTCCCCTGCACGGTGCCACCTCCCGTGGCACCCCCGGGGGCACAGGCTCAGAGATGTCCCCGTGTCCTGCAGTGTCCCCTGCACGGTGCCACCTCCCATGGCACCCCCGGGGGCACCGCCCGTGTTTGTCACAGGCTCAGAGATGTCCCCGTGTCCTGCAGTGTCCCCTGCATGGTGCCACCTCCCGTGGCACCCCCGGGGGCACAGGCTCAGAGATGTCCCCGTGTCCTGCAGTGTCCCCTGCACGCTGCCACCTCCCGTGGCACCCCCGGGGGCACCGCCTGTGTTTGTCACAGGCTCAGGGATGTCCCCATGTCCTGCAGTGCCCGGTGTGGATCCTCCCCTGCCCTCCCCTGCGCTGCCCCCGAGCTCCAGCCGAGCTCTGGTGGGTCTGAGCAGGAGGTGCCCGGCAAGCACAGCCTGGGCTGAGGAGGAGGAGGAGGTGCAGAAACCTGACAGGTACAAACTGATGAGCAGGAAGACCTGAATTCACCAGGAAGAATTTCCTCACGGGCAGGGTGGTCAGGGCGTGGAAGGATGGGGGTTCACAGGAATCCTGCACTTCCAAGGGGTGCCGGCTTGGCAGCATTGCTGAGCATTCCCTGTGCCACCTCTGGGCACCCTGTGCCAGGGCCTCACCTCCCTCACGGTAGGAATTCCCTCCCAGTATCCCATCTAAACCCACTCCCAGTTTGCACGTCACCCCTCCTCGTGCCTGCCAGCGTTTCCCCGTCTGTTAACAGAAGGAATGTTAATAAATGTCAGTTTGTGCCAGTAGTGGTGACCACGGCTGTTTGCTGCACCAGCAGAGATTTCCAGAAAAATTTTTAAAATGTCGTCAATGGACATCCCTGAGCTTTCCGAGGAGAAAAAAAAATCCAATTTTTACGCCAGTTTAATTGTTCTCCAAGTGGTTGTTAGTGGAGAGGTAATTCAGCCTCAGCAGCGAGGAGGCTGAGCACGGAGCAGTTATTTGCCATGGTTACCCTGGCCGTGAACGAAGGGACAATTATTCCTGAGGTACTGGAGATGCTGTTTGCTTTGCCATCCTTCAGAGGTGCTTTTCCCACTCCTTTGTGCAAACAACCAAAAAGCCAATTAGGTGCATTTATCCAATTTTAGAGCACAGTGCTTGTAATTAAAGAGTTTGCTGCTGGCCCCGGGCTGGGGGTGAGGGGGGTGCCAGGGGGTGCCGGTGGCTGGCATGGAAAATCCGAGTGCTTCCTGGCCTGCAGGAGATCTGCTCTGACCCCGTGTGTCCTGTAAATCTGGGGGACTGCAGGTTCTGATCCCATATCCCAATCTTTATTCCCTAACTGGTCTGCACGTGTTGGTTCCCCCCAAAACTCTGGGAATTTCAGAGGCGGGGGAACCTTTGGGAGTTTCGGCAGGGGGAGTGCTTGGATGAGCAGCAGCTCTTGGGATGAAACACGTAGGAACACCTTAACCCAAAGGAAAGCAGGGACGTGGGGCAGTGGTCCTTGGCAGTGCTGGGAATGGCTGGGCTCGATGCTCTGGGAGGACTTTTCCAGCCTGAATGATTCCGTGATTCTGGATTTGTTCTTGGACTCATTCTCAAATTATTCTGAGCTTTGGAGCCCCCAGCACCAGCTGTTGGGTTTGCAGGTCTCCCTTCTAGTGTCCAGCCCTCCCACACAGAATCCTCTTGTCCTCTGCTGGAAGAGCAGATTCCTGTTCCTCACAGCTCCAGCTCAGTGGCAGCCTGGAATTTCTCCTCTCTCCCGTCTGCCTCTCCCCTCCCTGTGCCACGAAATCCTGCAGCCCCTGCCTGCTGCTCCTGGGGAAGGGCCCCAGCTCTGGGTGCTCCTGGCTGTGCTGGGAGGCTCCGAGGGTGCAGGGATCCACGAGAGCTCTCCTGGGTGCCTTTGCCACTGAACACAGAGCTTCATTTTGGGCAAAGGCTTCACAGAATTCACCCTTCTCTTGTCTTGCACCCACGTTCAGTAGAATGGGTTTGATCAGGGTCGCTGTACAAAGAGAAATAAAAGGAGCTTTTTCCCTGAAAGAGAAAAAAAATGAAATTCATTGTACAGGAGCAGGTTAGGGGCAGGATTTCAAAGGAGCTGCTCCCTTTGGTGACTCCTCCCCTTCCTCCTGTGCACGTTACAGTCAGAAACAGAGAAAAGGAAGATGAATTTGTCAAGCAAATCTGAATTATTGGGTTCTGTGTTCTCTCAGTCAACAGGAACCCGAGGGTTTAATGCTGTAATTAAGTGCTGTTCTTATCCTTTGGTTTCTCCCAAGTGCCCAGGCCATTTCTGTTAAAAGATGCCTTGAGACAGAACAAAGTAAAACATTGGAATGGGTGGCGACTTTTGCTTGGCTTTTATCTTTTGGAAGTTTTGTTTTAATATTTAAGAATATTTTAATATTTAATACAACTGGAGCTGTTATGCCAGCGTGTTCTCCTGGCCCCTCTGGTGCCGTGCCAGGAGCTGCCTGGCTAATGGCACTGTTAGAATGGTTGATGAGCTGTTGTTGGGCTGTTCCTGATGGAGCTGTCAGGGAGCAAAGCGAGGCACAGCCGACCAGGGGGCTGCTCCTGCTTCCCAAAATTCCCTCCTCAGCCTCCCTTCGACAGGTTTGGGCCTTTGACAAAAGGTGTCCAGCTGTGGCTGCAAACAAAAGTGGGGCTGTTGTGTCCTGGCTTATCAAAGGTCGGCGAGAAAACAGCCTCCAGTGTTCCTGGAGAAACGGGAGGTGTGGGGGGGGATATTTCCTGGCTGGAAAACCATGGAGTCCCAGACTGGTTTGGGTTGGCAGGGAGCCACAGAGCCCACCCAGTGCCACCCCTGCCATGGCAGGGACACGTCCCACTGTCCCAGGCTGCTCCAAGCCTCAGGGTCCAGCCTGGCCTTGGGCACTGCCAGGGATCCAGGGGCAGCCACAGCTGCTCTGGGCACCCTGTGCCAGGGCCTGCCCACCCTCCCAGGGAACAATTCCTTCCCAATATCCCACCCAGCCCTGCCCTCAGGCAGTGGGATCCATCCCCCCTTGCAGTGATGATGAGTCCTTGTTCTCCCAAGTGCTTCCCGAGCTGTGCTCCCTCCTGTGCAGGGCTGCAGTGGAGCTCTGCCGTCTCTTCCTGCTTGGGAAAAACCCGAGGCACTTCCCAAATCACCCAAGTTCTGGGACAATAAATGAATTACCAGTAGTTTATGGCCGTGTCACCCAGGTGTCTGTGGGGTCAGGGGCTGCACTTCTGTGGGGCCAAGCTGCTTTTGGCTCAGGAGACGCTGCTCTCCAGCTGCTGGGTTTTTGTGGTGGTAAATTCATGGATGAAAGGAATCATGCATCCAAGGAATGCATCCCCCTGCACACTCCTGGGTTTTTCAGTCCTTTCCCAGAAGATTTCCCTGAGCTCCTGTCCTGGGTTCCACTGACTCCCCATTCCCTTCCTCCTGCTTTGTGTTGGGAAGCTGCAGGGAGTTGTGAGGGATCTTTCCTTCTGAGCTGGACTTGTTGAAAGCGTCACCTTCAGGACTTAGGGCACATTTTTGGCCCTGTTGTTTCGTGTTTGGTGCAGACAAAAGACAAACAGGAGCCACAGGAGGGCTGCCAGGAGGTGTCCCATGGGCAGGGCCTGCAGAGGGAACAGATCCCGTGGGATGTGTCCAGGGGAACAGATCCTGCGGGATGGATCTGGAGGGAGCAGATTCCGTGGGATGTATCCAGAGGAACAGATCCCATGGGAGGGAGCAGATCCCATGGGAGGGAGCAGATCCCCTGGGAGAGAGCAGATCCCATGGGATGTGTCCGGATGGAGCAGATCCTGTGGGATGTGTCCGGAGGGAACAGATCCCATGGGAGGGAGCAGATCCTGTGGGATGTGTCCGGAGGGAACAGATCCCGTGGGAGGGAGCAGATCCCGTGGGATGTGTCCAGAGGGAACAGATCCCGTGGGAGGGAGCAGATCCCGTGGGAGGGAGCAGATCCCGTGGGATGTGTCCAGAGGGAACAGATCCCGTGGGAGGGAGCAGATCCCGTGGGAGGGAGCAGATCCCGTGGGATGTGTCCAGAGGGAACAGATCCCGTGGGAGGGAGCAGATCCCGTGGGAGGGAGCAGATCCCGTGGGATGTGTCCAGAGGGAACAGATCCCGTGGGAGGGAGCAGATCCCGTGGGAGGGAGCAGATCCCGTGGGATGTGTCCAGAGGGAACAGATCCCGTGGGAGGGAGCAGATCCCGTGGGAGGGAGCAGATCCCGTGGGATGTGTCCAGAGGGAACAGATCCCGTGGGAGGGAGCAGATCCCGTGGGAGGGAGCAGATCCCGTGGGATGTGTCCAGAGGGAACAGATCCCGTGGGAGGGAGCAGATCCCGTGGGAGGGAGCAGATCCCGTGGGATGTGTCCAGAGGGAACAGATCCCGTGGGAGGGAGCAGATCCCGTGGGAGGGAGCAGATCCCGTGGGATGTGTCCAGAGGGAACAGATCCCGTGGGAGGGAGCAGATCCCGTGGGAGGGAGCAGATCCCGTGGGATGTGTCCAGAGGGAACAGATCCCGTGGGAGGGAGCAGATCCCGTGGGAGGGAGCAGATCCCGTGGGATGTGTCCAGAGGGATCAGATCCCATGGGAGGGAGCAGATCCCATGGGATGTGTCCGCAGCGCTGCTCCCTGGAGCGGAGCCGGGGTCGCTGGGCCCTCGCTGCTTTCCCGGCAGAGCCCAGTGCTGGGCCGAGGGGATCCAAAGGCTCCAGACCCGTTTCCCTTTTCCCAGGACGCATTTTTGCCCGTGCCAGAGCAGCGCTGGGCTCTCACAGCCTCCCTGCTGCCTCGCCCTGCTCGTTCTCAGCTGCTGCCTTCCTTCCCTGCACTGCTGCTGCCTTCCTTCCCTGCACTGCTGCCTTCCTTCCCTGCACTGCTGCCTTCCTTCCCTGCACTGCTGCTGCCTTCCTTCCCTGCAGTTCTGCTGCCTTCCTTCCCTGCACTGCTGCCTTCCTTCCCTGCACTGCTGCCTTCCTTCCCTGCACTGCTGCTGCCTTCCCTGCACTGCTGCCTTCCTTCCCTGCACTGCTGCTGGTCCTGTCACTGCTCCACACTGGAAGTGGCAAAGCCACAAATCTACTGGGAGAATATCTTCAAATATCTTTATTTGTCGTTAAATATATTTTACTCCAGGAGTGAGCTTCCTCTGACAGTTCAGGCTTAACTAATTTCAGACAGTTTAAGCCTATATTCTCTTCCCCAGATATGGAAAATAGAACTAATTTCAACTAATTTAAAATAGTTTAAGCATCTATTTTAATCCCCACATGTGGCAAAGAGGAAACTACAAACAGTTGTTATTTAAAACGCAATTGAAAACAAAGCTAAAATAATCATAATAATAATGTTCAGTCTTTGTAAGGATTATGTGCATAATAGCACAATAAATCTTCAATTTTAGAGAGTTTGCTCTTATTTTTTGACTTAATACTATTGATGCCTTTTTGGAATAATGCCTGTCTGGGACTGACACAGACAAGTGCCAACAGAGGAGTGCACAGGAGAGCACGGGGAACACAGCAGATCCCGGGTTTAGAAGGGAATAACGCGGGCCTGGTGAGGCTGGCAGGGCTGACACCCTCCCTGTGCTCAGGGAAGGAGCAGCACGGACACTGCCCCGGGCTGAGGCTGGTCCAGGGCAGCTCAGCAGGGCTGGGTTTATTTTCTGTGCAGCAGGAGCTGGGTTCTGTGTGAAAATCACAATTACTGGGGGCTCTCCTGTCCCTTCCCATCTCTGGGCACGGATACAGACCAGGGCTGGCTCCACCCCAGTGTTTCCCACTCCAGACTCCCTTTGCTTCTCCTCTCCAAAATATGAAATGGTTTTCCTCCTTGACTTGTAACAAGCTATTCTCAAATCTCCCTTACAGTCAATTAAATTCATTAATTAAAAGCAGATAAAGATCAGTGAGTAAAGGCTGAGCTAATATATGCCTAATATATTGTTGTATCACGCTTTGTCAAACATACTAGTAATTGCTCATTTAATTCATTCAGCATTACTGATTTAAATATCTTTCTGGACGTTTTGGAGTCAGTTGTCATTTCCTTAATGTCTGCTGGTTGCATATCAAAATGTCACTTTATTATTTCAATACATTATCTATGACTTTGGTTTCCTTAAAACCTCTAATTGCTGTGACAGAGCTCACAGAAATACAGGCCTGATCTGAGAATTGTTTCAGTCTTAATAGGAAAAGGCAGCTCCTCCTGCCTGGAGGTTTTGTCTCTGTGTCACCTTTGCGTGGCTGCAGTGTCACGGGGACCCTTCCCTTGTCCCGGGGCTGCTGAGGACGGTCCCAGCCTGCACGAGGGCAGGAGGGGAAGTCCTGCAGGCAGCTTCTGCTGCCAGCTCCCACCAAGCCTTTGCTGTCCTTGGCTCTCTGTTTGTGTGTGGAGAACGTGAACCACATCCTGCTCCAAGGCTGGCCACGGCTGTGATGTTTGAGGTGCTCTGTAGATTTGAATGTGGGAGAGAGAAATCAAAATTTTAATGAATGATTTGGATCCCCATGAAACCTGAGAGTGAAGAGAACTGCTCTGGCACCTCTGAGTGATACTGACCTGAAAAGCTTTGATTAAATATATAAACTGGGGAAAGATCTGCCTTGTGCTGGAAGAACCAGAGAATCCCAGACTGGTTTGGGTTGGGAGGGACCTTAAAGCCCATCCCATTTTTCCCCTGCCATGGCAGGGACACCTCCCACTGTCCCAGGCTGCTCCCAGCCCCAGTGTCCAGCCTGGCCTTGGGCACTGCCAGGGATCCAGGGGCAGGCCCAGCTGCTCGGGGCACCCTGTGCCAGGGCCTGCCCACCCTCACAGGGAACAATTCCTTCCCAATATCCCATCCATCCCTGCACTCTGGCAGTGGGAAGCCATTCCCTGGGTCCTGTCCCTCCATGCCTTGTAATGGTCTCAAATGCCAGATCTCGTCTCAGCCTCAGGAAACATCCACCAAAAATCCGATCCACAACAAAAGACTGTACCTAAAATGTTAAAATAATTATTTTTGCAGGAGACACAAGAAAGAAAAAGGATTAAATATTTGGTAAAATGTCAATTTCTAAAGGTCTTCAGACAAATTGATGGTTGGAGCCCAGCGAGTTCAGTGTAGGAGCCGATGGTGAGGAGACTCAGAGGGGATCTTTAGGACAGGAGTCAATCTAAATCCCATATTCTCTCGTAAGGTTTTCATGGAAGGATTGGATTACAAACTCCATCAATAGGTTGTGGAAGGGGTGTGTGCACGTGTGTGTGTGCAGATACAGAAACAGACACACAAACTGCATTTCCTGCTTCCCTGTGTGCCCTGTCTCCCCTGCTTTGCACTGGTGTCCAGCACTGGTTTCAGCCTATGCCCCCTCCTGCCTGGGGTTTTGTAGAGCTCTGTGAAGCCTTCAGAATAGCTGGCAGCACTTGCTGGGCACAGCAAAATATTTCAGCAGTTGGAACTAATTAACTATTGAAGAAGGGGTTTTATAACAGTGAATGGTGGTGGTTTATTCATTCTCAATTTTTTTAAGATACTCTTTTTTTTCCCAAGTACCACACAAATGTAGATAAAGCAGTTTCCAGTGACTGTTATGGGAACAGTTTGGACGGCTGTCAGTTTGGATGGAATGCCATATGCCCGCTCGGCTGTTGCGTGTGATCCTCTCTAGCTCCCCTCAGGATTTCCTGGAGCTGGGAAATGGGCTTGGCTTTGGTTTTAACCGGCCACACGAGCACTTGGGAGAGGAGCAGTGGCCTGGTGCTGAAGGGGCTGTCCCAAGAACAAGTGGTTTTTCACAAATACTGAAGAATATTGATATTAAAAGGAGCCTGTGGTGGTGAGGGAAGTACTGGAAATGAGCTCCAGCTCAGGTGACCCCCCGAGCATCAGTGCCTGAAGGGAACCTACAGGAAAGATGGCTATTTCCTGTGATGTAGTCAGGTTATGGACAAAGGCAAATCTTATCCAAATGGGTAAAATTCTGTATGAAATCTGAGAGAAAAGTTAAGAAGGGATCCCAGGTATCTAAAAGTGGATTGTGCCACGGTTCTTGTGCTTGGACTCCATTAACCTCAGCAATTCTCATTTTTCCTTTGGAATTTTCAAGCCGCTTCTAAGCTTTTAAATAGCAACTCCAGGCTTTTTAGAGAAGGAGACAGTAAAACCAGCATCAGTGCTCTGACTGTCCGTGGCCAGAGAAGTTTGATTCGTTCTGAGAAGGCAGAGGGTGGGATAGGGGCTCACCACAAACACGGGGCTCCGGGGGGAAGCGCCGGCTCCCTGCTGCAGCCACCCCATCCCTGGTGCTGGGAGCAGCTCCTGCTGGGCACGGGGTCCCTGAGCCGTGCTGGGAGTGGCAGCTCCCATTCCCATTCCCATTCCCATTCCCATTCCCATTCCCATTCCCATTCCCACTCCCCTCCCCGGGGGGATGGAGCAGGGCTGGAGCCACCTCCCGAGCTGCCGTGGCTCGCTGTGTCCTCACCGTGACTGATACACCCCCCTTGGCCTTGGCTTGGCTTTTGCATCTTGGAGGTGGGATATGCCCAAGGTCACCCTCACATTGAAGAGTTTGCTCGCAGAGTTTTCTCCTTTACCACGGGCTGTGTTAATCTGTTTCCTATTAAACCCAAGCATGCTCCCTCCACTGCCTCTCTTCCTTTGAAACTGGCACTAAATCACCACTGGAAAAATAAGAACATTCAGGCATCAACTTGGAAGTGTGAACGCTTTGTTCTCTCGGCTGCAAACGCAATATTTGTGTTATTTTTTGTTCTCATTCTCACTTCACTCTTACTAAGGAACACTTTCAGCACATTCACTTCATGTTGCTGCCAATTTTCGTGGCATTTGAAGAAAACAACAAACAGGTGCAAAGCTTGCAGGAGTCCGTGTAGTTGGCTCGTGGCTTAAATTGGTTACATGGAGTTCTACATATTTTTGGGAATTCTGCTGGTGGTCTCAGGGACTTGGAGAGTCATCCTTCCGCCACGTGGGGAGCCTGTCCTGTGCAGTGCTGTGCTTCCACTGCGCTCAGCATCGCTGCCTTGGGGCTGCTGCTGGGGCAGGGAGAAGTGATTTCCTGAGGCTGGATTTGGAGTGAGCAGCCAGAGGGACTTGGCCGCCCCCGTCCCGTTTCAGGGGTGCATTTTACCAAGTTTCACACCAAGTGGGGCCCTGGGTCCTCTGCCCCTTTTTCCCACCCATTGAAACATTCTCAGTTCCTTCCTCGGGATCGTTCTCACCCCTTTTCCATGAGATTTTCCCACTGGGAAGAGATGCTTCAGCCTGGAAGTGCTGGGGTCAGGAGGTGCTGGGATCAGGATGCACTTCCACTCCTGCAGAAAGGGAGGAGTGGTGGTTCCCAGCTGGCCGTGGAGCCCCTGGGGAAGGTGCCTCCTCCCGGAGCAGGGGTGTTTGTGCTGCTGCAGAGCTGTGGGAGCCCCAGCCCAGCTGTGGGAGCCTCGGTGCTCCCCGAGGCTGCCCCAGAGCTGCAGTCACCGCTCCTCAGCTGGCTTTCTGCTGGGGGATTCCCGAGACAGATCATCTCTGGTCCCCGGGATGAACCACAAAGTGATGCTGATGCCTTCAGAAAACGCTGTGAGGTTGCTCATTATGTGTATCCAGGGAACTGAAAGCACTGGAGTGTCTGCTTGGGACCGTTTTGGCAAGGTGCTGGTTTGTCAGTAATGGGAAATGTGCAGTGCTGGAATTCTCCTTTCAGACGATTGCATGAGGAAGTTGTTCCAGGCTGAAGCTGTTGTGTGGGGAAGGAAGGAGCACGGAGGCAGGGCTGCGAGCTCAGTGGTCGGTGTGGGCTCGGGAGATGATGAACGACGGGATGCAGAGCAGCAATTCAAACCTTTGACAGTGTTTGCAGTAAAAAGACAGTTCATCCTGTATCGAAGGCCTCTGGAAAAACGTTTAACAGTTCTGGAAGCAAGCCAAGCACTCCTTAAAAAGGACTGGAGAGTTTGATTCATGTGGATGAGGGCAGCCACGGAGTAAAAGGCGGATGCTGGAGGGTCTGTGCCAGCTCTGCGGGTGCCACCTGCGTGACACCAGCACAGGGAGTCCCGGCTGGGGGGACCTGCACATGGGGTGATGGGGACAGGGCGCACTGCGGGCAAAGGGCTGCCCTGAGGGATATGGGATGGGGACATGGACAGGGCCAGTGGGACCTGGCTGTGCTTCCCTGGGTGAGTGAGGGTTTGGGAGCAGGACCAAAACACTGCCAGTAGTTTGTTGTTGTTTCTGTGCTAAGAGTATCGTGTACGTGCAAAAATTGCTTCCATAAATCACAGCGTGATTTCCAGAGGCATTCTGGAGGTGTGTTTGGGTTAGGCCATCCAGTCCTGGCCAGATTAAACCTGACGTGATTTGGTGAAGTCCCAGAATCCCTGAGGCTGGAAAAGCCCTCCCAGAGCATTGAGCCCAAGCTGTGCCCACTCCCCACCTCATCCCTAGCCCAGAGACCTGGGTGCCACCTCCAGCCCTTCCTTGGGCACATTCCCTGAGCCGTGAGAAGTCCATCTGCAGCCCAGGGGCCTGGCTCTGTGTGCCACAGACGGGAGCACACTGCAGGATTTTGGGCACTGCACCTGCCCGTGGGCTGGTCACAAGCACAGAGCAGCTGTGGGATGTATTCCCTGGAGTGAAGCACTTGCTGGCTGATAACCACGGAGACACTGAACACTTTGGTGTTTCAGATGAAATCACATGGAAGAATTAAAGGTTTAATCCAAAGATGAAAAATGGTATTTATTTTGCCAGGTTGGTTTTCAATACAATTGGCTAAATGGCTTTTCTTGATGTGTTTCATGGGGCCAAATGCTGCTTTAAGTGTTTCGAAATGCTGATTTTTAAATTAATTATTCTTTGTTGAAAATACGTCCCTTTTTGTGTGTGTTACACTAAAACAACAAGAAACTGCCTGAGTCTGACAAGCACAGTTTGGAGTCCTCAAAGGCACTCCTGGAATTCGTGGTTCTGGCATTCTGGAGGACAGGAGTGTCCCAAAGCCTGGCAGTGCAGCAGGGGTGACCTGTGATGTGGGGAGATCACTGCATGGCAGCCCCTCACGGGGCCAACAGAGGCTTAACGAGTTCATCTTTGTGTCCCTCCTCTCAAAGCGGGGCCAAATCCCCTCCTTTTGTCTTTGAAGTGCTTTTAGAGAGATCTGATGCTTCAAAAATAGCAGAAATTTCTTTCCTACAAAGGCCATTAGTATTTGATGTCCTCGGCTGATCCCTTTAGAAGTGCCATTCCCACCTTGCAGAGGGGCAGCCAATGGCATGTGGCTCCCAATTTGGGGAGCAAACTTCAAGGAAAGGAGAAGGGAGATGAAGAAATGAGCTTGTCATGGACGTGCACAGGTCTTTGGAAAAGCAAATACTGGGTTTGATTTTACAGCAGTCCTGCCCTCAGCCTCAAAGCTGGACACACACAGAGGGATTGTTGGTGGATGGCAGAGATCCGTGGGATAGTGAGAGCCCAGGGCTGGAAGGAGAAGGGATGGGAATGTGACAGCCCTGGCAGAGGGGTGGGTGTGGGACACTGGAAGAGCTTGGACACAGCCAGCTGCAAAATGGGGGAGATTTATTTTTACATTAAATATTGGGTGAGGACTGGACTGTTCTTTCCAGGGAGAAAGAGGAAAAGATGAAGCCAAGCCCAGGGCGGTAAGAGGAGAGCTTAGGAGGAGGTGCAGTAGGGAACCCAGTCTGGCAGATTTGTAGGAGTTGGAGGCGTTTCTGTGGGGGCTGTGCAGTGACTGCCCTCAGCCCTGTGCTGGTACACCCCCACTCCTGGAAACACCGAGGGGATCCATTCCCAGCCGGGTAAATTCCGTGTGATTGCCTTGGATTAATTTCCGTGAGGGAACGTGCTTGGACCTGGCCCAGACCGGGGCAATTATGCTAATGACCTACGTGAGAAACTAATTTAAAACATAAATAATGTATTATTGACCGTAAGATTTCCCTCAAGCGTAGATTTGATTCCTTCTTCATCATTTTGCTGCCGAGGCAAATTAGCCTTGTGGAAGGAATCATTTGGGTCCCTTTGGGATCCTGGGCTCCGTCAGGAACGGGTCAGAGCCACCTTCCCAGGAACTTTGGGCATAACTGGAGGGACACGGAGTTTCGGGCAAAGGCCCTGCCCTGGGAGGGGGAGGGGATGAGGTTCTACAAATCACGGCCAAGAGCTGCCAGCGCAGCTCGTGCCATGTCCGCACCTCCCCCGGGCGGGGAGCCGGGCCAGCTCCTGGGAGGCCCACCCTGATCCCCGTCCCTCGGGGCTGTGCCCAGGGCTGTGCCAGGGGAGCTGGGGCTGCGCTGTGCCCCCAGCGCTGTGTGCCCCGTGGGTGCAGCCAGTGCCGGGCCCTGCCCTGCCGAGCCGGGG
>VZRQ01007983.1:398-15428 GCA_013397975.1 Machaerirhynchus nigripectus | reverse complement strand
CCTTCCCTGCCCGGGATGGCTCCGCAGCTGCTCAGGCCCCGGCCAGGACTCCATCTGCATTATTAATGTGCTTTTAACAAACGATCTATAAGGAGCAAGCTGTGACTATCGAGCACAATTACCACGCAAATGAGAGTGAGAATATTGCAGCATCTGGTGGTGTTGCCAGTGGCCAACTCACAGCCTCCCACCAAGGCAAATCTGTGCAGCAGCCAGGATTCCTGAGGTGGAAAATTCGGGGGGAAAGGAAGGAAGGATGCGCAAGTCTGTTGTTGGGTGTAGAGACAAATCCCAGAATTTCTGGGTAAATCTAAATACAGACGGCTCTGGGGCCAGGTAAAAATATTCTGTCTTTAACTTGGAAATTCAGAAGCACAGTCAAGGCTGGGACATTTGTGTCCCTGTCCTGGAGGGATCAGGGGGAACGTGGATTTCCCATCCCCGCCCTGCAGGCCCTAACAGCCCCGCAGGAGCCTCTCCAGGCTGGATTCCTCACCCTCCCAGGGTGGATTTCCCACCCTCCCAGGATCCCGAGTGGAGCAGGGACCCCGCTCCTCCCTGGGGCCGGAGCTGCCAGCAGTGCCCAGCCCCACGGCAGGACTGTCCCCCGGCCTTTCCTCTCCCCGTGGCTCCTTTGGGATGGTCTGGGCTGAGCTGCTGCGCTGCCAGGTGGGGATTAAACCTGGATAATCCCGGTGTTCTGGTGCCCAAAAGCTGGCGGCCCCAGCCCTGGCCTGGCTGCAGTGAGGGCACAAACCTGTGCGCTGCAGTGTCCGGGGGCAGAGCCGAGGGCACGAATCACTGGGCAGCATTTGGGGAGGGGAAACTGAGGCAGGGGAGTGCCCGGCTGTGCAGCATCCCTGGCACGGTGCCCCCGGCAGTCGGAGCTGCTCCAGGCAGAGCGCTTTGGAAAAGGTTCCCTTTGGTGTCACTTGCTGATCCCGGTGCCCACACGAGCGCTGGTGCCACGCTGGGCACGCACACTGCCTCGGGTCGCTGGGAGCCCGGAAGATAATTGAATTCCAGCGGTGGCATCCATCTGATCTGGGCTCCGAACGGAAATCCAAATTAGCATCTTCTGGACACGGAGTAATGACGCCAGAAATTAGAGACAAGATGCTGGTGTGTGTTTGCATCGCGTTTTCAGCCTGAGGGGCAGAGCTTTTCTGAGGCTGTGACCAACAGCCTGGCTGGGTCTGGAAAGGCTTTGGCCCTTTGTTTGTGGCCTTCAGGTGCCACAGAGCCGGGCTGGGAGAGCCCTGCAGGAGGAGCAGCAGCGACTCCCTCGGCACCGGGAGCTCGGTGTGGGTCCACGGCTCTGAGAACGTTCTCTGCCTTCTTCTGTTGCCACCCAGTTATTTCCCTTTTATTTCTCAAAGCCACCAGAGCTTCACACGCTGTTTTCTTCCACAGATCTGTCAAGGCAACACTTTCACTGCTGCACTTCCGAATCTGATTTCTTAAAATTGTAGAATCCTGGAATGGTTTGGGTTGGGAGGGACCTCAAAGCCCACCCAGTGCCACCCCTGCCATGGCAGGGACACCTCCCACTGTCCCAGGCTGCTCCCAGCCCCGTCCAGCCTGGCCTTGGGCACTGCCAGGGATCCAGGGGCAGCCCCAGCTGCTCTGGGCAGCCTGTTTGTAATTCCATTAATTACCATAATTGCTATTCCAAAAGTGGAGCTGAAGAAACTGCACTGAGCCCACCTGGAGGTACCTCCCAGGACCCCTGGCTGCAGAAGGCTGCAGGTGCTGGCAGCCACCTTCCTTTTTAGCCAGCAATGAGTCATTCCAGCGCCTCGGGGCTGTGTTTTTATCTTGCATTTTTCCCCCAGATTTTGTTTGGGTTTGTTGTTGGTTTTAACTGTCATCAACCCCTCAGTTGTACAACCCTTTTCCCAGTCTTTTTTGTTATTTTCTCCTTTGCTGCATTAAGATGCAATTATGTACTTCAGCTAATTGCCAGTTACTTAGTGTCAAAATGCATAATGTGTCTGAAATGTCCTCGCCTTCTCTCTGTCAGAATCCTGTGTAGAACAGGGAACAAATACGAGCTATTAGTCTTGTCAAGAATTTACCTGTAAAGATTTTTTTTTTCCTTGATCCATCATGTTTTTGGGTGCAGTGTTGTGATTGTAGGCATTTAAAATGTATCAACTTCCTATTACAAATTACTAGTTTTTGAGGGAGTTTTCATGCAGGACTTATTTACTCAGAATTAAAAACTCACATTTGGTTTGGCACGGACTTGGGGCTGATAAATCTGGAAACATTTTTACAGACTAATGTGACTGGACAGCAGCAAGTGCCAAAAAGCATTAGGAAAATGGAAATCTGCTTCACAGCTGAATTTACCCTTTTAGAGACACTGAATGTATTTGAATATTTTATTTCAGATAAGTGTGAGGTAGTTGGGAAAAGGTTTAAATTTTAAAAATGGCATAATTAATGGCAGAGCTAATAATGGCACACCTGGCTGAGGTGTGTTTGCTTCTAAAAAAGGAGCTTTTTCAGTTCACACTGGCAGACTGTCGGATTTTTATTTTAGAGCTCTTAAGTCACATCATTTTTGGCACATGAAAATTATTTTTAAAAGAAAATTAGAAAGATCCAGAGTCAGTATTCGGGTGAGGGAGTGCTGGAGGAGTGGGCCCGGAGCAGTTTGACAGGGACTGTTGTGCCAGGAATACATCAGGAATAGTTTTGAGTTTAGCTGGAACTGTATCAGTCCCTCATTTAAATAAAGCCTGTTTCATAACCCGGGTTACAGGAGGCACATTTAGGGCTGAGAGGGAAAAACAACTGAAATCTGTGCTTTCCATCATTTTTGGGAACATGGCTCCTGTGCAGCATCTGCTGGGGACAGTGACATTCCCCTGGCCATCCTGGGGACACGTCCTGGGCTGGGCAGGGCTGCTCTGCAGAAGGACCCAAAGCTCCTCTCCCAGGAAGGTTTGAAAAGACCTCCAAGACCCAAACTCTGCGTGGGTTGGAGTTCAGCAGCTTGTGGGGCTTTGGGAACCAGAGGAATTCCCGTTCCTGGCAGTTTTCTTCCTGCAAGCTGTAAAATGTGAGTCTCGGGAGGGCAGCGGGGCTTCACCAGGCAGGGTTGGTCGTGATCTTGGACTCAGTTTTCTCTGAAGTAGGAATAGTCCCTCAGAGGAAATCTGTTTAATTCTGTGGCTTAATAAAAACTTACAGGAAATGTTCAGAGTCTGGCGTTCCGCAGCTTTTTGCATCTGAACTGCCAGTTCATGAGAAGTTTAATGAGCAACCTCCCTAAAACCACCAAGTGACGGAAAAGCAGGGAGTGATTGTGCCTCAAGCCTCCCTCCATTCAGCTGCTCAGCGTTTGCTAATTTGGATGATGTTTGGGATGAGGAAACAACAATAAAACGTAGCTTTGCCTGTAGCTCTGTGTTCTAGGACCATGGAAAGGGATTATTGAAAATGCAGCCGAGGGAACACTCAATGTTCACAGCCCTGCCCCTGGTCTCGTCCCTGGGCTCCCGTCCTGGGCCAGCAGCGCTGCTCCTGTCCCCTCCTGATCCCGCAGCACGGGGAGGGGGCATGCACTGGGTGTGCCCAGTCCCTGGGCTGGGGGCACGCTGGTGCAGCCCCTTCCTGTCTCTGGAGCCTTCAGGAGGTCTGGGACCTGGGGAAGCTCCCTGAGAAGTGCTTGGCCACCCCACTGCAGGGCAGGGTCCCCTTCGGCGCTCCCTTTGCCCAGGGGCACTGTGCCCAGCTGACCTCCCCTGCAGCCCACACCTGGGCCAGGCTTGGGAGGACTTTGGAGATCCTGGTGGGTCCTTTCCCTCTCCGGATATTCCGGGATTCTGGGACTCCTCAGTGGCCACTGGAATGAAGGGCAGCCAGGAAACAAACGACACACAAGTTCTTCGTTGTGTAGGATTTGGCAATCCCACAAAATCACAAAATGCTCCTTAATGAGCCCGACACAGGCTCTTTGTCACGGCCAGGTGCGTGGGATTTAGGGGGAATAACCCCAAAATGAGAAACCCCAAGAACCTGCTCCAGCTCTGGTGGCTGTCCCTGCTGGTCCCTGTCTTGCTTGCTCATGCCCCAGGCTTGGCACGGCCCAGTGTGTGTGAGCAGCCTCTGTGCCTGCCTTTCCCCCCTCCACTCGTGCTCCCCTCTCCTCCACGCTGATTTTCTCCTCCCAAGCTCTTTTCCCTCCTGCCTGCTTTACTTTCTCATTAAACCTGCCTTGGCTCTGTGCAGCCTGACCCGCTGCTTGGCTGTTTCGCTGGCTGCTTCGTCTGCTTCGAGAACAAAAATATTGATATTTACAGAGCTTGTTGTTAAAATCAATATCGCGGGAGCCGAGCAGAGCAGCTGCTGCGTGCGGAGCTGGTCCTGCCACGGGGAGAGGGCTCTGGGAAACCGGGAGGAGAGGGAGCAAGCCCTGCTCGTGGCTGGTCTGAGGGCACGGTGCCAGCCCTGGGCTGGCTGGCACAAAGGCTCTCTGAGTGTGAAACGGACCCAGGGAAAGGCTGAGGGAGCTGGGATTGCTCAGCCTGGAGAGGAGACGGCTCCCAGGGGATCCTGGTGCAGCTCCCTGGGGATCCTGGTGCAGCTCCCCAGTGCCTGAAGGGCCTCCAGGAGGGGCGGAGAGGGACCCTGGGGCTGGGAGCAGTCTGGGACAGTGGCAGTGCCCCTGCCCGTGGCACTGGATGGGCTCTGAGGTCCCTCCCACCCCACCCCACTCTGCACTCCAGGATTCCGTGCTCTGGGCTGCCCGGCCATTCCCACGGAGGCAGCAGGGGCTGGTGCTGATCCCGGCAGCCGGAGCCGCCACAGACGGAATAACTCAGGCAGAGACGGGGATTTTCCCAAAAGAAATGGGAAAATGGGAAAATTTCCCAAAAGAAATGGGAAAATGGCTGGTGCTGATCCCGGCAGCCGGAGCTGCCACAGACGGGATAACTCAGGCAGAGACGGGGATTTTCCCAGCGGGTTTAACAAAAGGCTTCAGGACAGGAGCTGAGAATTACACGGACAACAGTTCATCCATTTCTTAGCCGTGTGGGAGGAGGTTAATTGCTGAGGAAACGTGCTTTACCCCCCATTCATGTCCTAGGATTTAAGGGGACAGGGAGAGCCTGGCCTCTGAGCAAATCCTTCATAATTACCAGTACCACAGTATATATATGAGATTCAACCTTCATCATTTGCTAAATAAGTCCCGATCTCTCCACTTGAAGCTGCCTCAGGGAAGCTTGGACTAAGATAATTTTTTTTCTTAATTTTTCTGAACCGTTTTGTTCAGGGATAGGCGCTTCCTGCTCGTCCAAGTGACCTCATGAAAATGAGATGGAAGGGCTCCGGCCACACTTCCCAGGCTGCATTATGCAAATACGGTTTGTAGGGAACCATTCCCTCAGGAGCCAAGTCTGTAAAGCCTTTAAAGTCACAGAAACTTCCTGAGCATTTGGCTTTTCCAGCCACACCATCACCTGGTGGCTGCATCCCGTCACGGCAGGAGCCTCTCGCATTTTTCACTCGTGGCACTGATTCATCTCTACAAAATTTGTTTGCAGCTGTAAAACACTTGCTGCAGATTCAAAGCCCTCCAAGACCCGTGAGATGTTCCCCGGGATGTGCCGCCCTCTTCCCTCGGGAGCCTCCTCAGCCGGGGATTCTCCCTCCCGGAGCGCCTTGGCTGTGTCATTTCTGCTGCCCCGAGGGCTGCGCGGGGCCGTGGCGGGCTGCTGGCAAGGAGGAAGGGTCTGCTGGCTGAAACCAGGATTTTTTAGGTCCTTAGCTGGGGCTTCCAGAAGGGACCGGTGACAGCAGGGCCCGGGAGAGCCGCAGGAAGCTCCGGCTCCATCAGGGAACGCCAGGGAGGGACGGGACGGGGGCGTCAGCAGCACAAGGGTTCCAGTAAAGGGATGTGCGAAGGAGCCGTGCAAAGCTCGATAAGGATTAAGATAAGGGTTCCTGGTGGGCTCGTGTGGCACTTCTGGAGCACAGAAATCAAATCTGATTCACGAATTCTGAATGTCCTTTAAATGAAAGAAAAATGCAGACAGCAGTTAAGCACCATTAAATACTGCAGAGGTTTGAAAATGGCTTCTCTGATTTCTCTGTATTTTCTCCTTTCTGTCCCGTCCTATCCTGTGACATTTGTGAGGTTTTATGCAGAGGAAAGTTTGGGATGTGCTGGTGCTCTCGGAGAATTCGGGGAATTGCAGTTTTAATTATTTGTCAAGGGCAGCCAGAATCTTAGAACTGTGTTACTTCATGTTTATAGGTTGCAATCGAAACAAATAAATGGGGCTGAGAGCTCAAATGAGTGTCTGCACAGTGGGCAGCAGCACTTCAAGTGCTTGGGAGCATTAGGAGGCTGGAATATATTCCAGCAGCATATTGAACAATGGGAATCTCATCTGGAGCCACGCAGCCAATTCTGTTTGCCTGCCCTCAGCTGTAATTAAGATTGACAAGGTTATCCAGAGCAGGAGAATAAATATTACAGGAATTTGAGATGTGTTGACACATGACTAAAGAACTACATGAAATTAAATTTCTGGACAGGAAATATGAGCACAATTAAGACAAGGCTACTTGACAAAACGCAGGGAATATTCGTGAGGGGATTCTCAGGCTCTGAGCTCTTGAGCTGATTTTGTGCCATTTTTCACAGAATCCCAGACTGGTTTGGGTTGGGAGGGACCTTAAAGATCACCTGGTTCTGCCCTCTTTCAGGGGCAGGGACACCTCCCACTGTCCCAGGCTGCTCCCAGCCCCATCCAGCCTGGCCTTGGGCACTGCCAGGGGTCCAGGGGCAGCCCCAGCTGCTCTGGGCACCCTGTGCCTGTGCTGATGTTTCACTTTTCTATAAGAACAAGTGTCAAACCCCCTCCTCTAGCCATGGAATAAAAAGCATGGCAGGGGTGGGGTGAGCTGTAAGGTCCTTTCCAACCCAAACCATTCCAGGATTCTGTGATAATGGCCTATGAAAGGGTAACATCCTTGCTCCTGTTCAGTACAACAGCTCAGTCCTGGGCTGATCCAAGGCTGGCAGAGCTCGGGGTGCGATGTGGGCACAACGCTGGTGCCTCTCCCATGACCGTGTGTGCCCAAGGGCACCGTTCCTCATCCCAGAGCGTTCCTGTCTCATCCCCCGGCTGCTGCCTCAATGAAAGCAGCAAGAAAGAGGAAACCCAGGAATCTAAAAATGGCTCAGAGCGGGCAGGGAGCAGCTGGAACATCGCTAAGCTCCTGGCAAGAGCATTTAGAGCATTTGTCTGGGAGGGAGCGGGAAAGGTGGATTAGCAATCCCGGGAATGGAGTTGGCTTTAATGAAGTCACTCTTTGCAAATGTCACGGCCAGGTTCCACCTGTAGTTTCAATTATTTCTGCTCAAAACACGGTCAGGTCTGGGGGCAGTCTGTTTGATTTCTCCTCTCTCCCAGCACCGGGAGTTCAGCTTCCCTCAGGGAGTCAGTGGAATTCTTTCCAGGTGCATTTGCTCCTGGAACAGGAGCTGGTTGTGCTCTGCAGGGCTGGGACCCCTGGCACGGAGCAAACCCTGGTGCTGGGGCTGTGGGTGCAGCCCAGCTCTGCCTGCTGACCCACGGCCTGCCCAGGGGACTGGGGAGGGGAGCAGATTTCCCCACTAATTTCAATAAACACTGATAAATAGCTGGGGCTGTACGTGAGGGATGAATGATTAAGTCAGAGGATGTTGCTGTACAGTTCCTTTCAGAGCAATATTCCCGTTTCTCCTCTGGGATGTTCCAGCCTGGCAGGAATGGGGCAGGCTGGGGGCTTGGAGTACAGAAGGGACAGAAGAGGCTGAGGGGAGGGGTTGGGGGACAGCAGGGACAGGGGTTGGGGGACAGCAGGAATAGGGACAAGAGGACAGCCGGGTAGGAAGCAGAGGACAGCAGGGTGGGAAGCAGAGGACAGCCGGGTAGGAAGCAGAGGACAGCAGGGTGGGAAGCAGAGGACAGCCAGGTGGGAAGCAGAGGACAGCAGGAATAGGGACAAGAGGACAGCAGGGAGGGAAGCAGGCGCGTGGAGGANCAGGAATAGGGACAAGAGGACAGCAGGGTGGGAAGCAGAGGACTGCAGGCTGGGAAGCAGAGGACAGCAGGGTGGGAAGCAGAGGACAGCAGGCTCTGCAGACACAAAATCCCCGTTCCCGAGCGCCTCCTCTCCCCCCTGCCCCGCCTGCCCGGGTTCTGCCGGCCGCTGGCTCGCTGCCGGGGCGCTCAGCGCGGCGTGGGGCTGCGGAGCTGCTCGGCTGCGGGGTGGAGGGGCCTTAATTCCTGCCGGGATCTCCCCGGGAAGGCAGGGAGCGGTGCTGGGGCTGGGGCTGGTGCTGGGGAGGGCAGCACACACAGCCCGCAGCTCCACCCCCCACTGTCAGTGTTTGGGCCTGGCTGGAGCTGAATTCAGCCCTAATTTCAAGGCCGCTCTGGGCAGGCTGAGCATCCCCCGTGTCTGTGTACAGTGATTTCCCAGTGATGGGTGCACAGCACAAGATCATTTTCCAGCCACACAGCCCCACAGGGACTGGGGTTTCTGAAGCAGTGGTACACGGTGGGATGTGGGATCAGGTTGTCCTGTCTGGGGTCGCCCCGGACTGGAGCGCGGCGGGGGAGAACAGGAGGTGCAGTTCTCCAGCCAGTCATTCCCATCATTTCCTGGGGCTTCTTCCTGTGCCATCCCAACTCCAGGGAGTGCAGGTCCCATCTCCCCTGGGTGGAATAAATACCCAGTGGATTATAAATGCTGTTAATAGTGTTCTTTTAGGGACTGTTTATTAAAGAAATGCCTGCTCCTCTGTTCTCTGGCCAACAATTATTTACTTGTCAAACCTGCATAATTAAACCTCATTACTGGCACAGGGTGCCCAGAGCAGCTGTGGCTGCCCCTGGATCCCTGGCAGTGCCCAAGGCCAGGCTGGATGGGGCTTGGAGCAGCCTGGGATAATGGAAGGGGTCCCTGCCCATGGGAATGGGATAAGCTTTAAGGTCCTTTTCAGTCCAAACCTTTCCACGATTTAATCTAAAATCATACAGAGAAAAGTTTGCAGATATTTAATGTAAATATGAATTTTCATGTGTGTTTTCCAGTGTGATTCCAGTGCACTGTTCCCACCTGTTAGCACACTCGGCACCTTACCACGCCTCACACAGAGGTTATCAATAATCAATAATCGATACAGTTTATAAAAGGCTGTTCTGATGGGAAATCGTTGCATTTCAGATGTGATTCTATCTTCCCATTTCTTCCCCAAGTAAAATGAACAGCCAACATACTTTGAACATGAATACGGAGACTGGGTATGTTTTCTTCAAAGGGAAAACATAGAGAAAAGAAACAGAGAATTCCCACTGGCTGTTGCTATTAAAGAGCTGTTCATAGGTGCAGTGCTGAAGGAAACGGCTCCAGAGCAGCAGCACCCGAGAGCAGGGCAGGAAGGGGAATCACCCGGGAAGGGACTCCGGGGGCACCGATGGGTTTCCCAGGAATTATAGAAACAGTTACAGGCAGGGAGAGGAAGTTTGTTTGGGCAGTAAGTGAGGGATTGCTCAGGTGCCCAATGTTTGTTCAGGTGCTCAGTGTTTGTTTGGGTGCTCAATGTTTGTTCAGGTGCCCAATGTTTGTTTAGGTGCCCAATGTTTGTTCAGGTGCTCAGTGTTTGTTTGGGTGCTCAATGTTTGTTCAGGTGCCCAATGTTTGTTTAGGTGCCCAATGTTTGTTCAGGTGCTCAGTGTTTGTTTGGGTGCTCAATGTTTGTTCAGGTGCCCAATGTTTGTTTAGGTGCCCAATGTTTGTTCAGGTGCTCAGTGTTTGTTTGGGTGCTCAATGTTTGTTCAGGTGCCCAATGTTTGTTTAGGTGCCCAATGTTTGTTCAGGTGCTCAGTGTTTGTTTGGGTGCTCAATGTTTGTTCAGGTGCCCAATGTTTGTTTAGGTGCCCAATGTTTGTTCAGGTGCTCAGTGTTTGTTTGGGTGCTCAGTGTTTGTTTGGATGGTCCCTCAGGACAGTTTGTTTGGAAAGGCAATTGGTGAAAGTTGGTTTGGGAGTCCGGGAGTGTTTCTTTGGGCGGGCACTCAGTGTTTGTTCGGGTTGTGGGTCCGAATGTTGCCTGGGTGGTTCCTCCTTCCTCCTTCCTCTGGGTGCACCATCCCCTGAGTCTCCCAAAGCCCCTGTGCTGAGAGTTGCCATTTGTCTCACCCAAAAAAGGGTGTATTTCATTTCAGAGGAACCCGAAATTCCCCGTTCGGATCCTTTCCCACAAAAGGCTGGAGCAGGTGACTCTCGAGGTTGCTCCCAGCGCGGGCTGTTTGGGGTTTGTGAGAGCCCTGAAGGGGCTCAGGGCAGGGCAGGACACAGAGGCACCGCCAGCCCCGGCCCGGGCCCTGCCCTCGGGCAGGGAGAGCTCAGCTGCCCTTTCCAGCCTCCCTGGCACCGCTCTTGGAGGGCTGGGGTGAACTCCTGGCCTTGCCCAAGTGTTCCCCGGGCTCTGCTCCCTTATCCCAAGGTGCAGCTCCTGCCCTTGCTGCTCCAGGTGCTGTGAGGAGCAGTGGTGGCACGGGAAGGACCGTGCCAGCCCCTGGGATCTCTCCCCAGTGCTGCACTGCTGGGGTGGTCCGGAGGGGCTCCTTCCCGCCAGGATCTGCCCCCGGGGAGCTGTTCCACAGTGCTATTAATAATGCATCAGTCTGGAGCAAGCAGCTGGCAGGTTCATCCAAAAATCTGACTGTTGCTGGCAAACACAGCCCGAGCCATCTGTGCCAAGTCCCTGTATTTACATCATCCATCCACAACCAGTTCCTCCTCTTGTAAATCAAGAGATCATTGTGATTCTCCTGAAAGATTCATTGTAGTGAAAGACTGCAGCACAATTAAATTTGCCTTCTTTTATTATTTATCACTAGTATTCCAACCAGTGGAATATCAACAAAGTAAATGTTCCGGGAGATAAGCCCAGATGAAATCACGGACGAGCCCTGGTAGAAGGGAGACAAATCAAGTCATTTAGTCATTAGTTTGGGCAGAGAATTCTATTTCAGCAGAGCCTTTGGTATTTTGAAGTTTTGTTTCCATCCCGCCGGGGGCTGGAGATTGCTCCTGAAATATCCTGACCCAAATGGAATTGCAGGAAGGGCCGCGTGTGCCAGCAGCACGGTGTGACAGAGATTGTCATCTAGTGACCTGCTGGGGACACTTCTGTGGGACCTGCTCTGCCTGCCAGAGAGCAAAGATCTGCCACGGATCATCCTGGCTTCGGAGCAGGACCCGAGCCTGGTCTGAGCTGATGTCAGAGACTCGGGTGAGACAGGAGCTGCTCCTGCTCTGCCTCGCGGCCGAGTTTCCTCTGCTGGAGCGGCAGCAGAGTGGTCCCAGAGCCCACAGTGCTGGGGGAGAAACTGCTGCAGGGGGAGGTGGGGTCTGGAAAACACCAAGCACCTCACACAGTTCCAGAGTCTTTTCATTGGGCGTCTTCTGCTCCGGCGCATCCTTTGTGAGTGGTGACGAAGCAGTGCGTTGGCCCCGGGGATGGGGTGGGATTTGGACTCAGTTTGGGTGGGATTTGGACTCCGTTTGGGTGGGATTTGGACTCCTTCCGTTTGTTTTCAGCCAGCTCTGGGCGTTTCTGCACCAGAAGCTGCAGGCTGGGAGCGGAGCTGCTCGGTCAGACGTGTGGCACCTCTGGGGCTGGTTATTTATTTATAAACGTGCTGTCTCTGCTATAAAAAGCTTTGCAATAGCCCCATAATAAATGCATTCATCACCACATCTGCTGTAATCACTGCAGCTCCTGAGCTGCTATTTGGCTCTCATTAGCTGCAACTCCCATTCACCTATAATTTCGGAGAACACACAATTATGTGTTATCACTCCTTCAAGTGATTACTACACTGGATGTTTTTAAGATAATGGCACGGAACACGCCGTGATGAATTACACCTCTCCAGGTAGTTTTGCTTCTGTCATTAACTCTATTATTTTACTTAAACCAGCCTGGAGGGGCTGTGGGGCAGGGTTGGCATCACCGGCTCCAGGAAGGGTCCCAGGTCAAGGCTGATCCGATAAAGGACGTGGCACAGCACACAATTATCTCCCTCCTGTGCGCCCTCCCCACTCACACTGTAGATATTATTATGAGGAGATGGTAAAACCCAACCTGTTTGAACCTAGAAAGGTCTTTTTTTCATTAAGCTTTGATAGCGATAAAAGCCTTTTTGGGGAGAACATGGGGGAGAATGGGAATCCTGAGAAATCCCTGGAGCCTGGGCAGCAGCAGCCTGTGAAAGAAGAGGTGAATGTACCCCAGCTCTGCTGAGGAGCAGGAGCAGCCACACCTCTGCCTGCAGCTTTCCCTCCCTCTGTTTGCCCCTGTGCTGGCATTGCTGAGACCCCACCCCAAATCCTGTGTCCAGTTCTGGGCCCTCAGGATGAGACCCCGAGGGGCTGGGGCAAGGGGAAGGGAGAGGGAGGGGAGCTGGGAAGGGGCTGGAGCCCCAGGAGAGGCTGAGGGAGCTGGGAAGGGGCTGGAGCCCCAGGAGAGGCTGAGGGAGCTGGGAAAGGGGCTCAGCCTGGAGAAAAGGAGGCTCAGGGGGGCCCTTGTGGCTCTGCACAAGTCCCTGACAGGAGGGGGCAGCCGGGGGGGTCGGGCTCTGCTCCCAGGGAACAGGGACAGGAGGAGAGGGAACGGCCTCAGGCTGGGCCAGGGGAGGCTCAGGTTGGACAGCAGCAGGAATTTCCCCATGGAAAGGGTGCTCAGGCCTTGGCAGGGGCTGCCCAGGGAGGTTTGGAGTGCCCATCCCCGGAGGTGTCCCGGGAAGGGCTGGAGGTGGCCCCTCACCGTTTCTCCCTCAGCTTAGGGCAGCTTTGCTGTCCCTTCCCCTGGGCTGTCCCTGCTCACCCCTGCTCAGTGTTCCAAGCCAGCACAGCGCAGGTGCAGAGCGCAGGAAGAACAGGTTTGGAGAGTTTCTAGTTTCTCCTGGGCAGGTCTGTGCCGTGTCAGGGCACTTCTCAGGGTTTGGGGCACACTGGGCATCCAGCCCCCGTTACCCCACCCAGGGCAGGGCTCTGTCACAGCCTCCCCCTGCAAACCCTCAGGTTTTGTCAGAGCCCCTGGTCGGGGAGGGGACCTTGGTTTCCTCTGAGAATTAAAAATAAGTAATGTAACACAATGTAAGTGTTTCAAAACCGAAATGAAGGCACTTAATGACTGTGCTAATCCAGCTGGGTATTTCTGGATGCCAAAACCCCTCAGTGACACGCTGGGATACTGAAAATCTGGGCAGTAACAGGAAACGTTTTCTCATTCTCTGGGCATGGCCCTTTGCCTCCTCGCCATGGTCTCAGAGCTTGTGGTGGTTTTTATCCCTTTAATTTGTGTTCCAGTGTTGTGTGGTAAAAAAAGGAGGGGAAAATTGGCAGCTGGGTTGGATTTCCCAGTCAGAAGAAACCTCTGACTTTGGTAGTCCTGTAAAATAAACACCATCAGCTCCCAGATTTTCCAAGTCCCCTTTCCCTTAGGAAAAATGCAGAACCACAAAGACAAAGCCATGTGATGAATTGTTTCCTTACTTTTCTGCATTGGTAATGTCTTCTTCATGATTTCTGGAAGTCAGTGTTTCTCTACCATAAATCTCCAGGAATTAATAAATATCAAATGCAGCAGCCAGACCCTTTTTAATATTTCAAATAATGTGATGAATTTAGGAGTTACCCTCTGAAGCTGAAACCAAGGCTCTCCCACCAACAATGGTGTGGGTTATTGTTTCCGAGCCTTCAAAGAGAAAATATTATGAGCTCCCATGAAGTTTGTGATTAATGACTATCAATTCTGGGCTTTACACTGCAGTGTTTTGTCCATTTCTCTGTGAAAATACATCTCTGAAAGGGGTGGGGAAATTTTTGTATCATTAAAAACAGCAAATTAATTTATTGCAGTTGTGGCAACAGCAGTTTCTCTGTCCTTGCTGTGGGAAAAATCCATTTCTTAATGGCAGGAGGGAAACACCCCCTAAGGGCATGGCTGGGGGTTGTGTGCCAGAAAACCCCTGGGAATGTGGAAACCCCTGGGGAAATGGGCTTTCTCCTGGCTTGGATGGACTGGCAGGTGCTGAGGGTGGAACCCACAGAGATTAAAGGTCACATGGCATCAGATGTAGGGAAAATTACATTTCAAATCTTGCAGAGGAACAAACACTTTTGCTCTTAATTACTAATATTCAACTGATTTTCCACTGAGAGTGTTTCAGATTTAGGGATTAATCCCTGGTTATCTGCAGACAGATTTCCTGGAGTATCTCAAGGCGGATGGGATTATAAAATCCAGCAGCTGGAGATGCCCGGTGCACAAGGTCCCTCCTGCTCTGTCCCTGTGTTTTGTCCTGGTTTCCCTCTCCGCTGTGTCCGTGTCCCACCACATGCTCCCGGCAGCTGCAGCTGGAATCGGAGGAGTTCCCGTGGCCAGTGAACATTCCATGCATTCTCTGGAGCAGTGGAGGTGCTGCAGGAGCAGGGAGGGAGGTTAATGATGCTCATTACTCAGGAACACCCGGGCAGCACAGCACCCCTTCTGTTCCAGGCAGTTCGCCGGGTAAAACCTCATCCCGTTACCTGCTCCTTGTGCACGAGTCCCTGGATCAGCAAATGCAGATGGAATGACGCCGGGAGCAGAAGCTGGGGTGGGCTCGGGGCTGGTGGGACAGCAGGACACCCAGGGACGGTTCAGGGCACCAAGGAGAGCCCGGGGTGCTTGCAGGACCTGCAGGAAACGCAAAGCTCGCTGCCAGCTGGGGGCTGTGCAGGGGGACGGGACTGAAATCCCCGTGGGATCCACCGGAGCCGCTTCTCCTTAATCCCCGCTGCCCGGAGCCGCCCCAGGCAGGCGGAATTCCCGAGGGTTTGGTGTTTGTGGGAGCAGAGAGGGCGGGGGGCTGGGGAGGTCCCGGCCAGGGGCTGCCAGCGTCCCCTGAGCGGGGAGCAGCGAGCAGGAGGGCCCGGGACTGGCACACGGGGGCTGGCACAC
>VZRQ01007977.1:155766-165990 GCA_013397975.1 Machaerirhynchus nigripectus | reverse complement strand
AGGAGGAGGAAGAAGGGGCACGGGCTGGCTGTTGAATGTAGAAGCTGAGCAATCCAATTTGAGATCCCTGCCTCATCTCAGCAAGCAAAGCCTGCTGTGAAATGGGGATAGCCCCCTCCACAGTGCCCCGGGGGACACATCACCACCAGGCTTCTCACCCATCTTCAGGCTTACAGCAAGATAAATACTTCACAGCCTTCTACACAGGCAGGGATCAGAGGGGAAAAAGGGAATTAAAAAAAAGGGGGTTAAATAATACATCTTGGAGAATAAACAAGGCTTTGCCAGAAGCAGAATCTAAGGCTCAAATCTTCACTTCTTTGCTGTGCTAGACACAACTGCCTCAAGATATAAAACTTATGGGAACTAACAGCCATTTGTTTTATGTGTAGTTAAATAATGTGGGCACTTGCACCATTACACTGCTCTGGTGCACTGGTGTCTCCTTCCAACACCCCACTGAAAATCACCTTATCAGGATCCCATGTCTACGGGCATTTTGGTACTGTGATTTCCCCATTAGTTTTAAGGGGATAAGCAAGTTACTAGTGGTCCACTGTATTCCAAAAGAGTCCTGGATACAGCCATGGAACGAGACCTTGCTGTAGCAGGTACCTCAGAGGGCAGAAGGTGGTTTACAGCCAGTATTATGAGGAGGTTTGGGAGAATGTGTCAAAAATCATCACCCATCCCTGTCTCTTGGATTTATAACGTGCAAGATCATCAAGTGAGCATTTACAGCTCCTACTTGTGAGTCAATCTTCTGGGCTCATCTAAATGCCTGACAGAAAATACACAACACCTTAATCTCCCTACTACACACAAATACTTGCACCAACTACTGCTACTGGTACTGGTACTCTGCACCTACCATGGTCATTTAGACCAAGAATGAAGTGATCGCACAGAACTTGTAAATCACAATGAAATATGAGTCATACATATTAATCCCTCCTTTGAATCATGTTTAGATTCAGTGGAGCAGTGCTAACTGAGGCTTTAAGCAATGTGTCCATCCATAAATAACTCAGCATACTGCTCTTACCAGGCAAGAGCTTTCATGATAGGGAAGTTCAACATACTTGTAGAAAAAGAAAAAATAATGAGAAGCAGGTGGACAAACTGTTGAGACAGAATTAAATAGCAATTTAACTTCTTTGTAAACAAAGTTCTTCATCCTACCTATTTATGTAAAAACTTATGTGTACTGATACCTTACGTTGCTTGAGGGGGAAAGGGGAAAAACTGTTGTGGCAGGTTAACAGGGGTTGGCCTTGTTTATGAGACAATAATGAAAGTAACAGCAACAATTTATTAGCCTGGATGTTACTGATGGGAAGAACACTTTGCAGCACGGAAATTATGAGAAAGGCCTCCAAAACCTAGTTTTGATACTGGTTATATCTCCTCTGTTGCAATTCCTTTAAATTTCCACTGCCTCCATATCCTCCTATTATAAAATAATATCTTATAATCTCCCCTAAAAATTAATGTATCTCCTCCTTAGAATTATGTAGGGTTTGCAAAACTCTGTGACAGCTGAAAACCCACTACACTCACTGCAGAGCACTAAGTACCAAGCATGTTGGGCATTTAGTTAACTTATTAAGAGCTTTAGGATCTGCTTGGGCTGCACATTTCTGTGAGTCAAAAGACTCCCAAACATTCTGATCCAAATGAATCAATAAACCCTTGTCTGTGCTTGAACTTCCTACAAACATACAAGATCTTTCTTCCTCATGGCTCAGCTCTCCCCACCCTGATCCATTGGGATGATGCCTATGGATGCTATGCTCTCTACAGGTCAGCTTTTTTACCCTTAAGACAGCTAATGAGCTATTGCAGCTGACAAAGAGGCTCTCAGCTCTCAGAAATGAACTCTACGAGCCTTTTGATGCAGTTGGGCAGCCAGTGGTCAGGTCTGTGGGTCTTCCGGGTGCGGCTGGGGCAAACAGCATCTTCAGTTGCTTTGCTGAAAATCTGAGCGCATCAGATGTATTAATGATCTGCCTGCGTAGCCTGCCCTCCTTTGCACTTACAAACTTGTAAGTCAACTTACAAGTGACTTAGAAACTCTAAAACCACAGCAGCTGTGACTCCTCTTAAACAGCTCCTCAGTCATCAGAGCCACCATCCCTCCGACAGCTTCACCAGTCCAGTGCCACCAAGACTAATTAACACAGTCAAGTCTAGCACTACCAGTTCTACAGGCTAGAATAAATAATGACATCCATGAATTTAGCAAACGAGACAGAAGTTATGAATTGAATGATCTGTGAGCCAGTCTTGAGTTATGCAAAACACACTGAGTTAGGTATTCACAAAATTGCTCCAGCGTAATTGTTGGCATGTGGATTGTTTGCAAACAGCTTGCACAAACTACTTAGTGTTAATCATTTGTTCCATGACATAGTTAGTCATGCACTATTTCTGCTCCTTGAGTGGGTGATTGTATCCTCCTGAAGGAGAGGGTAAGAACCAGTGAAAATGAGGTGTGCCCCGGGAGTTTAACACAGATAAGTGCCTTTCACAAAATACAGGAGCGTCATGTCTCACTACGCAAGATGTTTGCGTCTCTCCGTCCCCATGCAAATAATCCACGATGACTCTGCAGAGGCTGGTGAACCAAAGCCTGGGGACGACTTCTATTTCTGGCACCATGGTTCTCTTTAATGCTCTGAACAAGGGGGAGTGTTGCAGAGGAGTATCTAATTCCCCCAGACAACCTGAGAGGAAGGGACGACAGATTGCCACTCCGAAGAGTTTGGCAAGAACACACAATCTGCTGTCTCTCTCTGCAGGAAACGGTGCTGCTTCAGGGACAGAGAACCTCCAGCAAAAACAGTCACAAAAAAGAAGTATATTCCCTGAAGGCACAGGAATATCGGGATTTTTTTCTGTCCATATTTCAGTTTTCATCGTTTACATGGTGTTAGCACTTGAATGCAAGTCTCGGTCAGTCTAAGACACAGAATCCTAGAATGGGATTGGAAGGGACCTTAAGGACCATCTGATTCCAACCCCCTGCCAACGGCAGGGACACCATCCACTAGACTAGCTTGCTACAAGCCCCGTCCAGTCTGGCCTTGAACAATTCCAAGGACAGGGAATGCATTACAGTTATTACAGCAATGTGCAGGATTATACTTCCACACACTTCAGTGACCTGGGATGGAACTAAAGGAGGTGAAAAACTATAAGCTGAATTGAATTTCATTGCAATAAAGCTTTGATACCCCAGAAGTGCTCTGTGAGGTACCTGGCAAACTGGAGTGAAACAGTCAGCCAGCAGTGAGTATAAAAGCAACAAAGGGAGACTCCCAGAAACCAAGATCTTCTGTTAAAGGTTTGCTTGTCTTCTCTGGAAGGTAAGCAACTTTTGGAGAGTACTCTTTAAGTGACTGAGGATTTTATGCACACTTGAGCATACTGATTGACACACATGTGGACAGTGAAACCCGGGGAGGGGTGGCCAGGCAAAGAGGTATGAGGACCTAAACCAAAGAAATGTTTGGTTGCCACAGCACCACACAACATTTTCAGTGGCAGCCACATCATTGTCATGTTGGGCAGTCATTGTTTACAGATAGGGAACATGTCATGGGTAATTCTGACATCCCCTGGCAACTTTTAATCCTCCAGAGGAGACTTCTGACAAAGCACAGAAATACATCTGGACTTCTTCATGCCTGGACTGTAAACCAGCAGCTATTCCAGTACTCAGCCCCGTGTATTTTCTTATGGTTTTAACTGTATTGAAGAGGACTGAATTTCCCATTTGAGTCCCCTGTTCAGTGGTCAGACTGCACACTCATTTCTCCTGCTCTTACTGACAATAACAAGCCATTTTGCTGCTTATTGTTCTCCAATAAAATTGTAATAATTTTGTATGACTCTCGGAAGACATGCATTTGCTCTCATAGTGCTGACATAATATGGATCCACAAAAAGATGAATTGTCTGAATTATTCTCAATCATAGTTAGTGAATAGATTTCTACAGGTTTTTAAGCAAAGTGGGAACTCTTTGGTGAAAATAACTCAAATTCAGGCAAAATAAAAGCTTAGAGTTGACAGAAGTCTAAAGTTTGCTTATGAATATATTTTTAGTATCACAGCAACAAACCACAGATCCTACTGGACTAGTTCCTCATTCAAAGCAAAACAATACCACACTTAAATGAAGTCTGAATAAATTTTTTTTTTAATGATGTCAGTTGCATCAGAAACAGCATGCAGGCACTCACACAACTGAAAAGATTAGCTTCAGTTGTTCTTGTTCTCCTTAACATGAACATTCTCCCCTCTTCATGAGCATTTCAGTAATCAAATTACACTAGGACAAATGCTCACAGAAAATGCACAGCAAAACCAAACACTTGGAGTATTTGCAAGTTCCAGATTCCACGTATATCTCCAATTCCTGTGTTTATTGGACTGGGGGAAAAAAAAATCATGGGCTTGACTAAACAACCAAAACTGTATCTCAAACTGGTCCTTACTCAAAGCCAGTGAAGTAAAAGGAAGCACTCTCACAGATGTCTTGGAAGGCTCTGGGATGCTGTCATTCCTTTGTTCTGGCTTGTTCCAGAAATTTCAGGTGGTTTTCAGGCAAAAAAAAAAAAAGTCTGTGATTATCAGATGTATTTTTCACTGTGAATTCTCACTTCATTTTTCTCTTAAAGTGCAGTTCTGGGGAGGAATACAATGGCAGCATGAGCTGGGCAGCAAGCTCCCCTTCCCTGTCAAACAGAGCATCTTTCTTCTGCTAATCATGTGGCACTGCTGCATCGCACCACAGGTCTAAATTTGCCACTTATAAACCTGTAAAGGTTGTGAACACCCAAGGAGGACATTGTGGCACAGCTCACTTCCACATAACTGCATGTTACATATTTATATGCACTGTCAAAATGGTGGGAAGATATGAAACTGTGTTTCACTGGAATCTAGCAGGCTGAGCTATTTATAAATAAGTGCCTTATTTTTGGTGCTCTTCAGTACAGATGAACAGTGAGTGATGAGCAATTTATGTTGCTGATCATTTGTATCACAATAGAGTCTTGCAGTCTTTTTCTGCAGTTTATAGACTCTGTAAGTTCAGAATCTGTAGTATCCTATGGGGGAAGACAGGACCTCAGAACAAAGACTAATAGGCAAGATAAAGAACGAATGAAGTGAGCATGCCACACTGAAAATGGAAGAGTAGATAGATAACAGAGCATCTGAAAAAATATTTGAGCATTCCTGGGGATTCTGGGCGACAGTATCCAAAACAGACCCACCACCCATCTCTCTCTCTTAAAACAAACTCTCAGTGTGAAGGAATCCTTTCCCAAGGGTATTCCACAATAAGGGATTTTCCATTTAAACAACGGAAGATAACATTAAACAAAATATGGCATAATGAACTTGAAATAAAAGTCATTAGAAGGATGACATGCTCTGAAGAAATCTTAGGGGTATAACTGGAGTGAAAAAGCAGGTTTTAATTAACAAGCTCGTAAGCACCCTGTACTATGTAAATAATTCATGTGTATAAAAAGATGATCATAAGGATGACTGAATCATCATCATTTTGGCTTCCCTGTGTTGACTGCTGATGCAGGATTCCTGATCAGATGCCACAGGAGTGTTGTTAACCTTACCAGCCTATCCAGGCTATTTCTACACTGATACATTGTGATAGGAACTTTTAAAGAGGTGATTAACAGGTGTTTTTTCTCTCTGAGGAAGAGACACTGATGTTTACCATGTTTTACCATTTCCCTGGTCATGAGATCTGCAGCAGACACCTTCACAGATCATAGAATTACAGAATGATTTGGGTGGGGAGTGACCAGAAAGACCATCTCATTCCAAGCCTCTTCCATGGGCAGGGACACCTTCCACCAGACCAGGCTGCTCAGAGCTCCATCCAACCTGGCCTTCAGCACTTCCAGGGATAGAAGATGAGACATCTGAAATTTTCATGCCTTGATGCCTAAACAAAAAACACCAATGCTTTAACTATTTACCTGTGTTTGTCTCTAGGCTGTCAGTGGGTATCTATTTGTCCCCTTGGAGCTCTATAGTTTATCACCTATCACACAAAAAATTGGAGCAGAGGAAACCCAGGCACATAAACCCTTCACCTTGTTGCCCTTCCGTGGTAGGGGTAAAATCAGCACTATGGTATTAGCATACTAAATGTGTGCTGAAACAACGTAAATCACAGCAAAACCACTTTCAGTACACTCTCAAAGGAGGGCAGCTCCAACTAAAGGTTAGACCTGTTTTTCTCGCTTTTGATACTTACATTGAGTAAAGAAAATTCCTAAAAAAACCTGCTGTCCTACAGAAAGCAGTTACATATGAGTGAGTCTTACAAACTCAGAAAGTGATAAATAATTATGCTTTCACCTAAAATAGCACTGGAAAATTATCAAACTGTGAACTCAATGATACCGACTTTTCAACCGATTTGCAAAATAAAAAGATCTTCTTAAGCCAGTTTGAGTGAATATGCTATTAAAATGAGTGTAATGCAACTGCTTTATCAAGTAGCATCATTGAGAGAGGCTGGTGCATAATTCAGCTGCTCTTTCTAGTTATTACTTGCTATGTCTAATAGTTCTTTCTTTGCAACAAATGCAAAACTTCATTTTTAAAATCTCAGTTGATGCATGAAGATCTATCTTGTCTTTTAACTCTATCTTAAGTTAGAAAGCCTTGTAAAATGTCGTGTGTACAGCATGGGCAATCATTTCCTTCACAGTCTTAAAGAAGCTGGAAGTGGGATAGCATGCCTTCAGGGAAATACTAAGAGTTTAAAATATGCCTGTGCAGCACATTCATAGATTTTTATAATCCATTTCAAATACTTTCCACATTGTAAAACAGGCTTTGGAAGCTATCATCACAGATGAAAGCTGGTGAAGAAAGAGCAATAAAAATACCATAGAAAGAAAAGGAAAAAATGGTGCCTGCTTCTTCTGAGCTCCCCAACATTTGATTTTTTCCTGCGTAATAATAAGAATTGAATGATCACAGCTATTTTCCCATTTACTGTGGTTTAGTGTCAGCTGAGGGTGCACCTGTGCCCACCTCCACTCCTCCAGCCCCCATCTGCAGCTGCAGCCACCCAGGCTGACACATTTAATACAAAAGTTAATTATCCAGCACTAGCACTGCACACCAGACCTTTCCAAACTGCTGCCAACTGGAAACCTTCCTGTCAGCTTCTGAGGGCTCTCCCAGCTCCCCATTCCTGCAGCAGGGAGCATCTGAGAGGTTCAGCATCATCCCCCCACCCACTGATAAGGCACTGATAGCTCGCAGAGGCACAGGGGTGGCTGCCTGGCATGGGAGTGGCACCTGCTCTCTCTGCTTGTACTAACAGGGTATTCCTGTGCTCCAGGGATAAAAGATGCTTATCAGTGGCTGTATGGACCTACACTGTGGAGAAATGACACACAGAGCTCAGGTCTGAGTGGCAAACATCGAGCCTGAACAGGGAGATGCTCTGGAACCCTGTCTGCAGCCAAATCCAAGTCTCAAGGTCAGCTGCTCACAAAATTTGGTTGCAATGCCCCACAAAGGCAGCATGTAATGTAACAATGACTGTGGTATGCCTGTCTCAGTTCTTCATGGAGCTGTCCATGATTACCAAGAGCAATGTTACCAGCTTGCTGTGGCAGCTGCAAAGCACTTGGGGCCAGGCTAAGAACTTCTGAGTCACCCTGGTGAGGGACCCCTTGAACAAGCAGCTTTGCTTGAGTGTGACTCCCTTAATAAATGAATCATCTATCAGTGCTGCCTACTCAAGCTTAAATTCTTCTCCCAGTTCTCCTGCTACTTCCACCATCTGCACATCCTTTCCCTGTGGTGGTGGAACCAATTTGGCTGATTGACAGAATTTTGGGGAAAATGTGGAGTCTTTCAGGTCCAGACCAGAAGTAAAGAACATTTGCTAATGTCCAAAGCTCCAGTCCCAAAATCTCTGTGCCCGAACCCACTCCCATTTATTAGGAAATCCCTTCTGGGTACCTACTAGTGTGATGCTACATGCATCCCAGTAACCTGGTGCTCTGAAATCCTAACCAGAAGATACCTGACCCTGGGTCCCAGAGCATCATGAGGGACTCTGACCATAATTCTCAGCATCAGGTTTGAAAAAAGGCTTCCATTAATCACACCCAACCCCACCAAGACATCACACCCTTTGCAAGATGTCCCTCTGGCAACAGCAATAAACCACTATCTACCTTTGACATAATGCCTGTTCCCAACACTGCTTCCTAGAGGCTGGCCTCATCAGTTTCCTGAGAAGTCTGCAGGGAAGACAGTGCATTTTGAGGGGGCAAAATGCTTTTTTGGGCAAGCATTACTCACTGGAAGTAACTGTCCTTAGCCAGGGATCAAGACAGCCCTGAGAATTCAACCTGGTTCAGGCAAGCCATTCTTCCCTTTGCTTTGTGATCCCAGCTCTTTGTCCAGTGCTTTCCTACAAAATTCAGTTCCCTTGTTTTGTGCTGCTAGAGCCACAAAAAGTAAAGAGATGGAGAAGGACACCTCTTCTTCCTCTTCTCAATTCAACTTATATTCTCTTTCTCTCCCCCTGTATCACTGACATGTGATGTTTCCAGTTTTCTTGCTTCCTTTTCTTGTTTTCTTCCTCCTCTTTTCTCTGGATGCCTTCAGCTCTTCAGAACAAACTCTGCAATGCACAGCTATTTGTATTGCAATGAGATCTGGTGCACTCTCTCATTCAAGCAAATTGGGAAGACAACCCTTCCAGTCTTTAAAAGCCCTTCAGTAAGAACTACAGAAACATGGGTTTGTAGTCTGAGTCTTTGTTGGAAGGCAAGTTTAGGTTTTTAAAAGAAACTGCTTTTTCCAGTTTTCTGTTGATTACAATAAATACATCAATTCTAGCCATGTTATGCCTGGCTTTCTTTCATATTTAAAAATTACTTGGGAATCCAGAGAGGGAAATAATACAACACAAGATAAACATTTTATTTCAGGGCTTAAAACTGTAACTAGATCCAGCACAGATTAAAGTCCTAACACTAGGTGTTTTCAGTATTTCATGGGTTTAAATAGTAAACAATCCACCAAATATAGCCTAAATGAGAACTTTTTAAAGTCATCTTTGAGTTTAATCACAAGCACTAAATTGAGTAACACATCACAAGATCCTTTGTTGTTTTCTAGTTTCTATAGCTCTACTTTCATTTTTGTGGAAAGACAGAGTACTTTCCCTGGCTTTCATGGACAAATTCTTGTGGGAAATTATATTGAATACTCCAACTTTTCTTTATTAACAATCTGTTCAGTACAGTAACTTAGGTACTCATATAGAATCTGACAGCAGGTTGTCTTGAAATTTGTCTATTCTAAGAAAAATTATAATTTTTACTTAGTGGATTAAGCCAAGTATTCTTTGATGTTTCTTCTGATAATGCCTGTCCTTCAGCAAAGTAATCATCAAGGATTTAATGCTGTCATGTTTTAATCACTCATCACTGACAGGAGTTTGTGCAGTGTGTTATGAAAGACCTAGTAGCGAGGAAGACATTGTTTTGTGAACACCTAGAACAGAAAAAAAAAGCCAAACCCAAAATAAACATCAGCGTATGGTATTGAATTTGATGTTAACTCAGCTTTTCTCCATCAGAGAAATCATCATGGGATGAGGAATGAGAAAATCTTAGTTACTGGCCAGCTCTGAACAAGCGCCATCCCAGCAGAGTTCTGGCTCTTTCTGTCTCCAATGGGACTTTAAAATTAGGGATCCAGAGGAGAGAAGTGAAGTAAAAACATTCTTGCCACTTTCCTGCACTCTGAAAAGGGATTTTCTGCAGCTGTGATTAACTGAATCCTCCTTAAATTCTCCAACTCCAATAAAAGAGACTAGTTCGGGATTTTTTTCCTCTTTGTTCCATGCAAAGATTTTTGATAGAGGAACTGTCACTGAGGTCTCTGGATGAAAGAGAAGCAGATGGGCATTCATTTGCACATCCTCTCGATTTCTGCCCTTGATTCCTCTCAAGGCCCCTCTCATAAACCCTCTTGAAGTGCACAAAAGGCACGTGCCACACTATTTACACAGTGTGAGGTGAGGAGGGTTGGTGACCACAGGGAAAGACTGAACACATATTCCTCACCTGCACAGGAACTAGTACAAGCTTCCAATATCTGGACTAAGACAGATTAGTAAAGACAGTTTGAATAACCAGAG
>VZRQ01007977.1:135220-150204 GCA_013397975.1 Machaerirhynchus nigripectus | reverse complement strand
GGCCCCCCGCCGCCGCTCCGCGCTCCCGGCTCCGCTCCGCGCCTCGCAGCGCCTCCGTTCTGTAACCCCGGCCCGGCTCCCCGCACCAGCCGCCTGCCCGTGTCCCCCCGCAGCCCTCGGAGCGCTCCCCGCCGGCTCCGGAGCCGGGCAAAGTTGCCGGTGCGGCTGCGGGCTGTCGCTGGGCTGCGCTGCGCTCCTGCCGGGAGGGACGGCGACCGCCGGCCCCGCTCGGCTCCTCCCCGGGCCGCCAGGACTCGCCCCTGCAGGCCGCCCAGGGGAGGAAGGGGCTTGGGGGGGGCGGCCCCTTGCCGCCCCCGGGNGGGAGCGTCCCGGGACAGCCCCGACGGAGCCCTGTGCCCGGGGCCGCCGCGGGGCACCCCCCTCACCGCGCCCGGGCAGCGGAACAGTTTTTCGTGTCCCGGGGGCTGCGAACCGAAGGTGGGGCTTCGGTCCCCCTCGAATGGCCGGGGAACCGTGTCCCCCGCCGCCGCTTGTTGTGGAAGCCAACGCTGCCAGTGCCTGGTGCCTTCCCATGCGCTGCTGCTGCTCACGGAACTGTGTTTCGACATGTGGGACCTGAGATCCTGATTTCGCAAACGTGAGGCACTGCCTAACATGGCTTTTAGGACAGAACACCCTTATACTAAGGGGAGACAGGGCAGAGCAGAGATGGGCGTTTGTGTGCGCGTCTGAAAGGATCGAGGGAAAGCCTCGTCCCTGCCTTAGTTCTGGTAGCTGGGTTTAATCCTGGGCTGTCGGAGCCGTGCTGACCCCAGGTCTGAGACTCTTAATACTGTGACTAGGGCATTGACAGGCGCCACGTCCTGTCGGGTGGACCGCCAGGATCTCAGAGGAATCCCTCTCCGCAGCCACTCTGGCCATCAGGGGGAAATCATCTCACGGCTCTCCCCGGTGGCGAGGCGGAGGCTGTCTGCTTGAGTACACCGGAATGTATTTTCTGCCCGTGGGATTCTTGTCATCTTTCCGTGTTTGACAGAGTCCTGAGCGCAGTGCAGTGTCCTGCTGTCCGGCATGGAAGGATGGTTTGAGACATTCACTCCTGGAGTGTTTAGAAGTCTTTTGGCAACTCCTTCAGCCGTTTATCCTGGCCTAGTGCTCTAACTTAAGCTCTTCTCTGAATGTTAACCTTCTTTCTCCTTTCTCTGAGGTTTATCTTCAGAAGTATTTATGAAGAAAAAGAAAATCATAGGATCACAAAATGGCTGGGGTTGTAAAGCACCTTTAAAAGCCATCTACTCCAACCCTCCTGCCATAAGTGGAACATCTTGAAGTAGATCAGGTTGCTCAAAGCCCCATCCAGCCTGGCCTTGACTGTTCCCAGGGATGGGGCAGTCACCACATCTCTGGACAATGTCTGACAGTGTTTTACCACCCTTGCTGAAAAAACTTCATTTTGCTCCCTTTGTTTTTCTTCCATTGGTGTGCACAAAATCTGCACAGAATGAAACACTTCCCATTATGCTGCATAAAAGAGGAGGTCACTGCCTTCCAGCAGGTCTGAACTGTGTGTTTTCTAATTTAAATTAATCTTTCTTGAGCAGGGGTCACCAGAGGTGTACACAGTCTTCAAAGCGAAGTCTTACCAAGGTCTTGGGCAACTGTGCTGCTGTTCCTCCATCTCTTACGTCCTTATCCCCATCATGTGCTTATCCCCAGCATGCTGACATCATACCTGCCTACTGTTACCTTCCGAGTGACCTGCTGAGCCAGCATTCCTCCCACACTGCTCTCCTTAAATTGGTACATGGTTGCAAAATTGGTCCCCACGTGGAAACTACAAATGGCAAAGTGGTGGTCAGTAGGCCAAGACTGACTGCACCATATTTTGTGTGTAGGGGTGAGCTGATAGTGTGTGTAGTAGTTAGCAACAGTTCCTATTTCCCCTTTTCTTCTTCCGTTTTTCTTCTAGTCTTGTAATCACATTTTTATTTCTTGTCTGATCAGCTTGGCTTCCTAGTGTCACTTTTCCTCATTTTCTTTGAAGGAATGGATTGTGTTAACACAGGTGTTCCAAGTCTCCTCTGTTAGCAATAAGGAGTTACTGGCTGGGAGAGTTGGCTTTGGATATAGTAAATCTCACACCGTGCAAAGAAAACTTTTCTTTTTCCCTGAACCACAGGAGTTACCTTTCAGGTAGTGAGAAAAAGAATAACTGAGATTTGTACAGCTCCAGAGGTGTTGTCTGTATCTGCATCCTGTTTGTCAGGTTTGGAAAAAAACTGGTAAGCACATAAATTTTCTGCTCTATGGTTAGGTAATTACTAGTTTTCATATGGGAATTATTTTCATAAGAAATGATGACTCTTCTGTGTCTTAACAGACAGCCCTGAATTGTCATTCATTTAAAGCTTCATTATAGGAGCAAATCTTTCTCTGGCTTTTGGGCACAGGTGACACTAATTTAAAAAGGCAAGTGCTTCAGAAAATGTAATCAACCTTATTATTGAAAGAGGTCCGAAAATTACTCTAGTAATCAATCAATAAAGTGAAATCATTCAATATCTACTCTTTTTTTTCCTGTTTTCTGGTGAGCTTTTAGTTTGTTTAGGTTTTGTTTTGTTTTGTTTTTTGGTGGTTTTTGTTTGCTTGTTTGTTTTTTGTTTGTGGATAATTTATGACCGGATTGCAATCTGATTTTTTTGGTCATCAGTGCTACTCTGGGGATTATGGCTGTAAAGAATTCCTGCTCTGGACTCAGTTATGAGCAGGTCAGAGCAAGTGGTCACTGTTAGAAACCTGAACTGGATAGAGTGGTCAAGCTCCCATGACAATGTAATACCTTTGACTCAAATGGCTCTACCTCTCGAAACTGTATTTTCAGCTTGATTATTTATAACAATTAATTATGAATTTGTCTTCTCTGACATTTGTGTATATTTTTACTCTTTCCTCAAATATTTCTGTTAGTAAAATTCTCTGCAATGTCCCTGATATAACAAAGTTCTTGAACACAGGCTTTGTTTTTAAGAAGACATTAAATACTCCTTAAGTACTGCTCTTTGAGAGGCTGGAATATTTCCAGAAAGTGCCCTGAGAAAGGATATAAATGCTGCCAAAGTTTATATATTTGGAAAGTTGTGTCATTAATTTTTCTGCTTTATTTTCATACATATTCATGGGGAAAAAAGCACAATTGTTTTAGTCTAATAAAGTACTTGGAGACAGCTGTCAGTTGCAGCCTGCTTTCTAGAAGCACTGCAGTCCATCTTCCAGGGCTGAATAAAATACAGAATATAGTTTATGACAGAATTGTTGACTTTTTTCATTTTCATGCTAAGGACTGGCTGCCTTCAACACTCCTCCCTCCTTTTCCCTTTCTCGCTGTGGTTGCTGCCACAGGAATGTCCATTCTGCTCTTTTCCTGTGTTACTTATTCACCTGAAACAAGACGCAGGCAAGTGGATGCACCTTCTCTGAGCTGGTTGTCACCCTCTGTAACCATGAGCAGAGCAGTGCTGGTGGCATTGATTGCTGGGGAGCTGTGGCCACAGAATTTATCCATCCTTGATCGGTGTCTGAGCATCGCAGTTGGAGCTGGTGAAAGCCCTTCAGCAATGAAAAAAGCAGCAGGGAAATGTGATTAAAATCACCGCTCGTATTTCTCTTGCTGCTCTTTCCGCTTGCTTTGGCTCACTGTCATTTCTTCGAACCAGGGTTGGTTTGTTTGCTTTCTGGGCTGCAGAACATTTGTCCTGTGTGTATCACAATGACCTTCTACAAAGCTTGTTTCCTCTGAGCAATTGGGCTTATTTGGAAATAGGTTATCACAGTCCTTCGGCCCAACTCTGTGTTGTTCTGCTCCCTTTGCTGAAGAAACCCCAAGGCCTTGCCAGAGCGTGATATTGCTTAAACTCACGTTGATCTGCCCCTTTTTTGGCTGCTCATGCTTCTAAAAGGCCCAAGTCACGAGCTGAGATGCAGGACACCTCACACTGTCTCTTTAGCCTTAGAGTGGGTGAAAGATTTATTTTGGGTCAGCCTGGAATGAATTCCCCTCCTCCCTGCCCTTTTCATAACCACAGTTAGAAAATGAGAGTTAGGGAAAAATGAAATGTTCAGGGAAAGTTAATTCTTTCATTAACCAGGAACAGACTATTTTGTTTCTTTTTAGGTGCTCCAATTTATCTAAGTACAGTTTCCAAGATTTCAAAATGCTATGTTTTTCATTTGAATTGCCATTTGAAGGAAAAAAAATAGTCATCTGGATGTTCCTTGTTTTCTGTCCTCCACACTCTTTCACCAGCCGGAAAAAAAAAAATCTGCAAACACTTTCAGATATCTAAAAGTGCATTAAGGATGTTAAGTGAAGTGTTAAGTTTGAAAACTTTCACATTGCTGTGGTGGATTATCAGTGCACTGACTGCTCCAGACTTACTGTGGGATGGTGATCCCTGAAGGAGTCGGGGAAGGGCCAAGGCTGATTATCTGCAGCACACACTGTGTTCATTCTGTGTTATTTTTGCAGATGGGAGATCTGCATCGCTGACATCGGGAAAGGCTGAGCTGGCTGTGGGGGGAGGTCCCATGAAGATAAGATGTGAAGAATGGAACAAGGTCGCATGACTAGAACTTTGAAGGACAGCACAGCCAAAAAGTGAGTTTTGCCTGCATTTAAAATTCACATCCCTGCATATGTTAATAAGCTTAATGGTGTGTGTACTAGCACATATATAACTATATGACTCAACTTTCCAACTTGGTCCTGCTTTAAGCAAGAGGGAGGAGGAGGTTAAGTTTGGGTTGTATATCAGGAGGGTAGAAATTTCACCTAGTTAGGAGGAAGACCCAAAAAACCAGATGGAGACAGATGACTGCTTACTCTGCTTTCCCTTCTCTCAGGTGAGGACACCTTCTTGGTGAACTTCTGTGTAGGATTACTATTACCCAGGTTAACACAGTATTATAGTTTTTATTAGAGTTCTCTCACAGCTGGTGCATTCATCCATGGCAATTCTGAATCTGTTATTTCTGTTCTTTCAATAAACTGCACTATTTGTGAATCTGTGGTCATGACTGTTCCTACTGAACGTGACCAGGCTGATGGTGCCGAATTGCTTCTAACCTGATCTGAAGCCCAGGCATACCCACCCCAGCAAGGGGGTTTATTTTCTGCCAAAATTCATACACTTAATGCTTAATGTCTGCAAATACCCTTCTGTGGGCAGGCCTGATGTCAAATCCAAACTACTGCTTTGAAGTCAAATGGATTTTCACTGGTGAGGGCTGTGTGCTGCTTTACTGCCTCACAAGAGAGGCTGAGACAGCTCTTGCTACCTGAACAAAACTTCCACTTTGTTTCTTTTGGCCGTATAAAACCAGACAGACTGATCCTGTCAGAGAATGCTCAAGGAGTGAGTGAGGAAAATGTGCAGTCAACCACTTTGTCTCTGTGGTCCCTTTTGGATAGAAGAGTGGCAGGGGACCTTGTAACATTGACAGGAAGTGGCACAGAGCCCCCCACCCCCTCTGGCTTTGATAGTCTCCTCTCTAAAACTAATGCTACCATGGGAAGACCTCAAGACATTCCAAGTACCTATAACTTAAAAAAAAAATAAAAAGAAAAAGAAGAATGTCACTAGTACTCAGTTACAGCTTCTTTCTGCCACTGGGACTGACTAAAGGGGCCTTAAGGAGACACAAATAAACTCTGTGAGTCCTGTTTCCACTGCCAGGATGATGGAGGAAGGGTTCAGCTGAAAGTGACATCGCCGTTCTCTCTGTCAGTGTGAGTGATCCAGTTGACTGTTTTTACTGCTCCCTGTCTGAGGTGGTAGTGTTTGTTTTTCTAAACAAGTAGCTGCAAAACCCTTATGAGATCCCCACTTGCCGCATATTTTGTTCATGCCACATGTTTTGAGTTTGACACTTAGTCATGTTTTCCTCCATGCCAGTCCTTTTTAATACTCCCCGTTGTTGTCATCTTGGAGATACATTAATCCTGGGCAGAAGGACAACTGGAAGAGAAGCTCTGCAGTGACCTGGTTGATTACTGAGAAGCTGGCTTAGTACCTTGATCCTCTACCTGAAGTTTCTGCCACTGCGTGTAGTTGTCTGTATTTTTAAATGTATTCCATTCAGTCATATCTTCTGTCTTGTTTATTCATATGACAGTGTTGGAAACACTTCCAATAGATAGGATTGGTCACAGCATTGTTTACAGCATCGTGATGGGTGGCACAGAGAGCCTTTGGAAGATCCTGGTCTTAGGCAAGTGGTGATCTGGGAATCCAGGAGTTGCTTGGGTGTAAAGGCTCTCTTGGGTCTCGAACTCTTGTGGAACCAACTTTACAGGAAACAGCTGTCTGGCTACTCCAGACCTGAAGGTACAGCAAAGAGCTGGCCAGAGCCCTGCCAAAAAAGCACCACCTTTATGCCAGAAAGGTGCTATCCCAATATCCACAGCGAGCTGTTGAAGGAGAAAAGTCATCCCCACTGCTGGCATGCCCTGAGCCAGAGCATGGAACTGGTTCCTGGAGTGGAATGCTCATTATCCAGTTCCATGGAACTGGAGTGCTGTGCTCATACGATTGTGTGTCCTTGCTGTGAATACATAGACTTTTTATCTGCATTTTTTCTGCAGGCAGGCTCACAAAAAAACATAGCTTCCCAAATATTTGTTCCAGTAGGAGATCCCCTATCATGGCCCTGCCATGAAAACAGGATGCCATTCCATGGACTTTTGTAGAATCAGGCTGGATTTAATACAACTTTCCCTGTATGTATTTGCTTCTTTATTCCAAGATGGCAGTTTTAGTGCTTGTGAAAATACAGGGAGGTGGGAAGAGAAAAAAGAAAAAAAATCTGTTTGAAGTCAGTGTCGAAATTGTTACCAGCATCAATGTCATTTGAGTAGTGAGGTCAGACAAACACCTCAGGGAGCAAACACAGAGTTTTGAAAAAAATATCAATACTGCTTTGCTGGCATTGTGGTGCCTCTGCATTATATCTCCCCCCCCCGCCCTGAATTCTGCGGCAAATATAAAATTATTACAGGCTGTGTGCAACCCTTGCACTGCTTTGGTTGGCTTCAAAAGGCCACTTTGTGTAAACACACAGTAAAGATGAATAAAGATTGTTTAATTTTCGGGGAAAGGCTTCAGTTTGGGAGGGCACCCCAATGCTGCATCACTCTTGCAGGATCACAGGCTTCTCACTGTTTGTCCCCTCCTGCTCCTTCTGGCTTAGAGGTGGGGATAAAAGGGGAGGGGGGAAGAGTAAGAAATCACAGGCCCTTATCAAAGTTGAATTATAAGAATGGTGAAAGAAAAAAGCAAGAAAAGACTGAACAAGCAAGCTAAGGGAAAGGCCACAACAGCATGTATTTAAGAAATAATTCATCCAATTTGTCCAGCTAAACAATTCTGTCAAGTTTATGGAGGGCTGCAAAATTGGCAAATTGCCTCATCTCCTCCAAGAAGCGTAGAGGCAACCTGGTCTTAACCCTTCTGTTTGCTGCTTTAGAAATGGACTTTGTAAACCCTTCCTCAAATCAGCTGGGGTGGCCTTACCCAAATTACTGGGTTTAATGAGGATTTCTGGTACAAGCAAAATGGATTTGGCCAGGAGTCAGCTGCACTCTTAAAAGTTTGTGGGCTCACTCATGCCTCTGGGTGCTTCTGGAGCTGCACAGCTGAAAATGCAGCTTGCCAGGGGTGCTACCCTGAAAGAGATGTGAGTCCCTGTGAGGATCCAGATCTCATGCAGAGCTCCCTCCCAGCCTCCCAACAGCAGGAAATGCTCCTTGAACCCAGTGTGTCCTTTCTGGCCTCCACTCCAGCCACACCTGTGGATGGAGTCCTATGTGGTTGTGATATTGAGGAGCAGGCTGCTGATCTCTCCAATAACTTGCTTTGTCTGTTGTGGTCTAGATTACAACTAAATCCCCTTCAAAGTGGTATCAGAAAAACATACGTGACAGAGAAAATGTCTTAGAAGGGCAAATAATTCTGAAGTTTGGCAGGATTAGGCTCACATAGGAGATTATGCTGGCAGAAGGCAAATGTCTGTAAAATGCTGACACATGAGATAAAGTACAAGTGAGAATGGCATTCACCCAAGGTTGTAGTTTTAGGAGGAAATAAATGAACTGTATATGTGGCTTTTGTTCCAGGGAGCCTTTAAATAATGTGATGCTGGATGCTCTCCTGGTAAGGTGGTGCAGGAGAAGCAGCAGTCCAACCAGACGCATACATATAACAAATGGTTTTTGTCATACGCCAGAAGCAGCCTAAGAACTGAAGAATTTACACAATCTGCCCAACGAAAACAGAGCCTGATCTTGATAAGGTCTGTTTTGAAAAACATGAGTGCCCTTGAACAGCACACTCACAAAATTCCCAAGCACAAATGCCAGTGTCAGATTATCGCTGTTGTGCAAGTGGGCTCTCTCGGAGCAAGCTCAGGTATTTTTAATGTGGTGCTGGATAGCAGAGGATAGGTATATCATGTGAAAAGAAAGAAGAGAGACAGCTCAGGCTTTATGATGTAATCCTGGGCTTTGAAATTGTGATGGTGCTTTCCAGCTCTGTTTTACGCTCCATGAGTCCTTACTGAGTTTCCATTTCTTGCTGTCAAACGCAGAGCCCAGCACTTCTCTGGCCCATCACAGGGAGGCAGATGGATGTCACTGGGAGCTAAACACCTCTAAGAAAACAGAGCACCACTTCTGCAGCACCAGAGAATCTTGAAGCCAACATCCTCTTGGTAAGTTGCTTTAAGCACCTGAGAGCTCTGTGATGAAGAGGAAGCAAGTCAAGGTTTTTCTCTCTTGTTTGCAAACCTGGAGGAGAACTAAATGTCAGCTGTAACTTACACAGATGGAGTGGCTAATGTATGAATCTCCAGCAAAACCCCCAAAGCATCAGAAATGGAGACAAAATCATGACATGCTTAACTTGACTTACATTTTTTTGCTTGTGTGTGTCCGAAGCCCTGTGCATTCCTATCACTTGATAAAGAGCTATGGAAAAAAGCTGCATTTTTGCTTTTTATTAGAGGTACTGAATAGGAAGACAAAGCAGTCCCTGCTCACTGCAGGGAGATCGAACCACATGACATTTAAAGGTCCTTTCCAACCCAAACTTACCGGTGATCCTATAATTATTAAATAAGGCTCTTCAGCTAGCTCATCTTTTAGTCTTCTGTATTTTAAAATGATTTTTATGTGAGCAGTTGGCTGGGTTGCTAAGACCATGGACAGTTTAGATGCCAGGCCTCCAGTTTTCCTGGTCATTTCCACAGCAGAGCAGCTTCTGTAACTGAGCTGGGAGTGAGAATGGGAATCTGCTACATGCCTCTAGGAAAAAAGAGATTGCAGAGAGTACTGGCATCCTGAGCTGAGCTGCTTCTCCTGCTTCTAGAGAAGCAAAATTATGGTCTGTCCTTGCTGTGTTTTAACCCCAGCTGGCAGCTAAGTGCCACACAGCTGCTTGTTCACTCCCTGCTCCGTAGGACAGGGAGGAGAGTCAGGGGAGGGAAAACCCCCCAAAACCTCCTGAACTGAGATGAGAGCTATTTAATAATTGAAACTAGGATACCCCTTATGCACCACTTGGGTTATGCCAGGTCTTACACTTCCCAATGCACCCTTAATTTTCTGATCTTTTGACAGATTTTCTCATGCCTATCCTTCCCTTATTTTATGGACCACCCCTGTAAAAGTCCATTGAGTTTTTTTAAAAATGCCTGGAGTACTTAATTCCTACTCAAATCTGTTTCATCTGCGATCTAATTAAAATGTTGCCACTCCAGCCTGAAAATCTAACTGTAGGGTGCAGAGTTTGTGTAGTAAAAGGATAATCAAAGACTTATTTTTTCTCTTACTGGCCCCAGTTTGGTGTTATTCCTGTGTACACTTGTCGTTGTAGCACATTTCATGCTATTTTACACAAAGCAAAATTCGCACTGAGCACAATTATTTAAGATTAGGGAAAGTCTAGCTATCTCAGACTGAATGAAACAACTTGTAATTTTTGGACTGAAAACCAGTCCCAACCACAGTAAATCATTGAAAAAGTAACAAACATCTGGGTTTAAATATATGCAATATGAAGCTTAGATGAAATTTTTAGTTTTTCAGGCTAAGGCAACACTGTCACAACCTTTATCAACCACAGCAATGAACTTATACAGCTTTCCAATGATTTTTAAAATCCTCCTTTATGCCCAGAGCAGTGTGCAGTTTTAGCATGGCAATGACATAGGCATACTTAATAAAGCACTGTAAAAAACCCCAGTATTTTATTACTTCACCTGGTGTAACTGTTAAATCCTTCTCATCTTCAACAACCTTCAAATCTACCAGTGCCCATTTCTGTGATATTCCCCAAGCACACAAGTTATGAGTGTACGGGTTATTTTAATTTTATACAGTGCCAAGACAAAATTACAGGAGGCAAGGGTAGGCTGCTCCATGTTTTCCAGTTTAAGCTGTAGCATAGTCAGTATTTAATTTAATTTAAAATTAATTAAAAGATGTGTGTACCTGCAGAGAGACTCACAAAACACATTAAAAACCCCAGACCTGGGGTTCTCTTGCCCAGGTTGTGACCCAACAGGCACGCAGCACATGGAACTGGCAGAAGGCTGATTCTGGGTAGTATTGGGGGTCACAGGAAGAGTGGAGCATGGAAAGGCAACCAGGACTCACAGTGGGGAAGGTAAATGCAAACATCCCATTAGTGCAGTTCAGAATCACCTCCATTTCCACAATTACAGGAAAAAAAAAGGACAGAAAGTTCAAAATATGCCTGCAAAGGGCATTTTAAAACTGCCTGTAGGTCTCTATGTAACCAGTATTTCACTTCAGAGATGGAGCCATTTTACACAGTCAGCCCTCCCCCACACACTTTTTAGGCTGTTGCTTCTGGCTGAGGCTGCTGTTAAAACAAGAAATAAAAATTATATTACTCAGGAAGGAAGCTAGTGAGTAGAGATTGGCTCATGGTGCTGATAACACCAAGGCAGGGGGTTTGATCCCTGCATGGGGGATTCGCTGAAGAGTCGGCCTTGATGATCCCTGTGGGTCCCTTCTAACTCAGAACATTCTGTGGTTCAGACCTTGCCCTTGGGAAGGTCAGAACAGTCGTTCAGGGCAGGAGAGATGGTATGTGGTGGTGGATGGTCATGTGCTGAAGCCAGCCCTGGTTCCATTGCTGCAGCACTTGTCCAGTTTCGTCACAGCCCATTCCTCATCAGCATGGTTGGGCTCAGATCCCCAAATGTGGAGTGGCAGAGATGGGCACTGTGAGGTGCCAGGTCTGGTGATGGATGTGCAGCTGGTGTAGGAAGCCAGTTCCAACCCAGAATCAAACCCCACTGAGGCACTCACCAGAATTCCCCATCCCCGCCAATTACTCACCAAGTGTAGCCAGGTCCTTGAGCAAAATCAATCCCACAGATGGGTTTGTCTTTGCCTGAGGCAGGAATAACCCAGGCTGCTTTCCCCAGCATGTTTTTAATGTGTGCTGCAGGAGCTTCATCCCTTTCTACATTACATAAAAGTTTGACTGGGCAGGAAACCAGAAGCGTCCTTTACTCAGTTTTGATAAAAAGATTCGGACTCCCACTGAAGGCCGAATCCTGCTGAATTTGTGCACTGCTTGCCCCCAGCAAACTGACCTTGGTGGGAGCAGGGGTGAAGTGAGGCACCACTCAACGGGAGCAGGCAGTCTGTTAGTGACATTAGCAGCTGGCCACCTGGGCATTGGCTCCTAAATTAATGGCAGAAGCGTTTTTGTAGCTGACAAAGGCTGAAGAGAAAGAAAAATTTCGGAGTCAGTTCAGAATGCAGATCAGATTTAAGTGCTCAGGGTCTCCTACCTCAGACTTTTTCTGCAGGCAGCAGGAAACTCCTTGGGAACATCACTTGGGAAGATATTATTTTAGCTGCTGAATTTCAATATGAATGGGAAAGATGTTCTAGATCCTCAGAGGCACTTTTGCCGTGGAGGAGGCATCTTTAATTGCAAACTGAATTGTTTCCCACACGCACACAAATTGTTCATGAACTAAACCTGAATAAATGTGGATGAAAGCAGAGCTATAATATAGCCACACACATTACTTAAATGTCCCAAAGTCCCCAGCCACTGGGGATATCTCTTATGGAACTGTAGCTGGGCGTACATAGCTACTTGGTTTGGCTAGGAGTGGAACTGAGGGAGAAGACAAATGCAGGAATTTTGCCCACTGAACAAATAATAGTGAAAAAGGAGTATCTGATGTGACTTAGCTAAAATCTCTCTCTAATATGAAATCATAAGTATTTTGGAGTGGAGAAAAGTGAGCACAGGAAATCAAATATTCAACAGCCTCATGACAGATTGATATGATCTGAGTCTACCAAAAGCAGCAGGTGGTTTCTGCAGCTAGTATTTTGAGAAAACTTTTTTTTTTTTTTTTGATTAAGCTACTGGTTTGTTTGCAAGAGTGGATTCAGTTGTGTGCAATGTAACAAGTCAGTTCTTGTACTCCAACTGACTGAATTATATGTGTTTTGTCCCCTAAAATTGCTTACACATATAAGTTTATTTTTCTTGGTTTTGCTTTGTTCTGCAGATATCCTACCAAATTAAGAAGAGAAGATTCCATAAGGACACTGGACTTCTTTGAATACATTTTGTAAAAGTAAGTATTTCATCAGTTCAGATGTGATAAGAGTCCTAAGCTATACTGATTAGTTGGAAACTGCACAATTGTATCTTGTGTTCTCAGAGTGGGAAGTAGAAGCTAACATTCCCATAGTCTCCCAAATAAATCCCCACCTGGTTAATTAAATGAATGAGTTCTAACTCAAATCCGTGTCTTCCAGTCATAGTTTTGCAATTAATAGAATGAGAAAGTTGTCCTGAGCCCTGTGTACCTGATGAAACCTATCATGAATTTGAATTCTGTCCAGCAGCTATTTACAAGAAGCTGCTTTTGATAGATCTACAAGCTGAGACTGCATCTGACAAATTTTTTGGGGGGAACGACAAATATTCCAGAAATAAGCATAAGCTGATTGCAGAACAGAAAAGAAACAAGATTCACTAAGGCTGTCATGAGTTATTCACTGATGACTAATAATAATTAAAAACCCTCAGAATTATTTGTCTAGATGTGCTGTCCCTGCCTTGATAACAACCCACAGCTGATAAGGAGCACTGCAAGTTTGTCAAGGAGCTAAACTCTACAGGAAGAAGTTGAATCTCTTTAGCCTAATATAGGAATCGTTAGTTAGTTACAGTGGTGCCAAATGCCCACAGAAACAATCATAATCCAAAATAAGCACTATTCAGACGAAAATATGAATGCTTTTATGCAGTGCTCCAGATTGGTTTAAATAAGTCCTTTAGGGGAAAAAAAATCACATTTTTGTTTAAAACAGTAGTATTTGTTCCCTGTTCAATGCTTATATTCTTCTGTGAGTTAATCCACAAAACTTGAGGTTGTGATGACAGTGGTCACGTTGACAGCATTTTAATCAAAGACAGAACGACATTTTTAGAACAAGTTGGATATTGCATTTTCTGTGTGGAAAAAGGTCAAATTCTAGACTGGTCACGAGCCAGAGATTGCTGTCCATAGTGTTACTTGAAGGAAATCGAGAGGAGAGTGTGACCACTGTGTCTTCGTGACTTGCAAACTGAAGACTCTGAAGAGTCAAGGAAAGCAGGGAGTGTGATTGAGCTTATTCTGTGTGTTTAAAGTTAGCTTGGATGCAGATGAATCATATGTTAATATAATACTAGACCTAGATGAGTTTATGAATATAAAGCCAGCATTCAGCAGAAACCAGGTTCCCTTTGACTATTGCAGCAAGAAGTCATCAGTCGTGGGAGGAATAAGCATATGAGTGTGGTAATGCTTTAATCACACTGAACACATTAAATTATCTCAGCTGAAGGCCTTGTCATCAAACCACGTAACTTGTAACAGCAGCAGGGTCCTGGTAGAACTAGGCAAAGTGGGGAGAGTCCATGATGGTTTATTTGCTGTTGCTCTCCTGTGGTCCATGTGGTTGTACAGATTCATGACACATCCTGAGGACAGGGTAGTTTTAAATATTAGAAACCTCCACATGATATTAATACACTGAATTAAGAAGGAAGAGCAGACATTCAGTTCTGCTGGTACCACGCCAGTGAAACATATCCTGTAGAACATTCTGCAGAGGGCTGCCATAAAATCAGTGAGCATTTGCTGTTAAAAAGTTGTCAAAATACTCTTGTAAAAATAGACTTACTCTGAGTAATGGAAAATACAGGTGAAAAGTGTGTACAGCTAATGAGTGAACAGAAAGCCAAATGAGTGAGAAGTGCTTTAAATATAATTTTTCTTTTTGTTAGATAAAGGGCAGCTTTCTAACCAAATCAACAGTTTATATATAAGTGGAGATATATTTTTACATCCACATGAGGACCAGGAGTTTAGAAAAGATAATAATCTATTGTTAGGGATTCAGAAGATTCTCAAGGACTTTAGAAGCAAACTGCTTCCAAATGACTGCAGATTTTCCTCAAGCAGACATTGCTGTCATGGACAACACATGGCATTTTGGGGGAAGGTTCTCTGACTCTGCTGGGGACTGCCATTTCATTTGAAAACTCACAGTGTTGGGGATAAAGATTTTAAAGGGCGAGAGTTTGCGAGTGGTGCAAACCATGATGACCTTGAACCAAACCCATGATGGCAAATCAAAGAAAAAGTTGCTCTTAGGTCAGTCCTTTTCTAATTGGAACGGCTTCCTTGAGGAAGGGCTGTGGAGACCTGGTAAATGCACAGCTGTCTGACTGAATCAGCCTGATGTCTTGATATGTGCTCGTATGGCTCACAGAAAGGTCCTTTGAAAATTCCCACAAATTTGAAAGACTAAAAAAAACTTACTCATCCCCTAATCTGTGCGTTTTTCTTCACACAGAAATAAAATTGATGGTTTTGCTCCCTGCTGGTGGTTGTGCCTTTATCTGCTAAGCCCTACT
>VZRQ01007977.1:123469-135069 GCA_013397975.1 Machaerirhynchus nigripectus | reverse complement strand
TAAGTTGGGGACTGACTTTTAAGTAGGGCCTGTAGTGACAGGAGAAGGGCTAATGTTTTTGAGCTAAGAGAGAATAGATTATTTACAAAGAGAATGGAGAAACACTGGCACAAGTTGCCCAGAGAGCTGATTCCATGCCTGGAAACCTTCTAGGTAAGGTTGGACAGGGGTCTGAGCAACCTGGTCTACCTGAAGATGTGCTTACCCTTGGCAGAGGGCTTGGGCTAGGTGGCCATTAAAGGTCTCTTCTAGCCCAGACTATTCTATAATTCTTCTGTATTCACAGTTTTTTTGCATCTAGATGCCTGAACATGACATGCAGATTTTGCAGTTCAGTGGTGGAAATAGGATCAGTGATACAACCCAAGTGAGTGAGTGAGTCAATCAATCAATCAATCAATCAATCAACCAGTGAATTAATCACTGGTTTCAAAGGCATTTCAGAATATTGCCTTATTTCCACCCCAACTACTGATGAACTCAGTACCACTCTGTGGCTGGTGGTGGGCAATTATTTTCCCACTTGAAAGAAAGTGTGTGAAAGCACAGTAGAGGCTTGCTGTGGCTGAGCTTGTCAGATATTTGTGCCCTTTCCTTGTTTCTTTCTCTTTCTTGCCTTGTTCTGTCACTGTCTACATCTCCACAGCCTGAAATCGTTCAGCACTTTGCCTTAAAAATTTCTGCCCTCTCCAAGCACCGTCAGTAGTCACCCCTCAGACAGTAATGGTTCTTTTTCTGTCCTGTCTGTAATGCATACATCCATTTTCTGCCACTCTGCAAACCTTGAGCAAGCTAGTAATTCTACTCCAAGTGACATGAGTGTGAAGTTGCACAGATGAGTATGTGCACAGTGGATTTTTGCAGCACTAGGAGGTACGCCTGAAAAGTTCTGGAGCATTTCTGCATCTGAAATACACCATACAAATTATATTTGCAGCCTACTAACACATTGTGTTAGCCATAAAAGGTATATGAACAAAATCAATCCCAAGCCTATTGACTTACAGAATGGCAAAAGATTGGATTACTGATGTAAATATTATTTGTTTCTAGCCTATTCTGGGACATGGTTAGGCTTATCTAAGCAATTTTCCCCATGCTGTCTCAGAGTCTTCTTTAAAACTCCAGTACTTTTCCTTTGCTTCTCTGCTTCTCTTTTTATTTAATGATCTTCACAGCATAGGAACCAAGGAAAAAATTGCATTTCTTAAAGGTATTTCCCTCACTTCTTGTTATTTTCCAGTAGAAACTGCTTGAGGGAGTATTGCTTGTGCTGGGTCATTCAAGGGACTGAGGATCAAATTCCCAAAGGTGCCTTGAGTTGCTTATGCAGCTCTTACATCCCAAGAGGCTGTCACCTATGTGTGATTGCTAGGACTGAAATGATATTCTCAAAAACAGTTTTCTAGTGTCCCCAGAAGACATTTTTTTCCCTTCATTGCCATGACAATGTCCAATGACAGATGTGTTAGTATTGGTGTGACAAAGACTTTTTCCTTCATTGCAGAGAGGCAACAGTGGATATTGGGTTATTTAATAGGAGCAGGCCTATTTAATAGGCAAATTAATTAGAGGAATGATGACTCTGAAGCAATATGATTAATAAAGATCGTGCTTTAGTAGCAACAAAAGAGCTGCAAATGCTAACATTACAGGTTGCACTTTATGAGTTTAGGGTTTGTCATAAGACCAGAAAGCCTTGAGCCTAGAGATTAAAATCAGACTTTACACACCTGGGAGTGTGATGAGGCAGAACTTTGAATTTATTGTTAAGTACAGAAACCCTGAGACAGCTTTACATATTCTCACAACAGCTTCTGAATTGGATAGAACCTCTTCCAACTGTTAAAAGATTTTTACTTAAAAGTCAGATTTCAGACATCCAGATGAAGAATGTCAATATTAATGTCTGGAATTTCATAACAGAGGAATATTTTAAAACATCAGAGCTTCTGGGATTTAGTACAAAGAGGAGTTAAGATTTTAGTTGGGGGGGTGGGTTTAGTGTTTGGTTTTTTACTGAAATGTTTTGTATTTAATTTATGGCATTTTGTCAAAGGATTTCCCATTTATGAAAGGTTCATAGTGGACTAATACTATAATACTTTTTGCCTAGCTTTTTATGTTCCAGACCTGATAATTTCACTTTCCTATCTTCGGGTTAGTGTCAGTGTAGCTGAGGGATAACATTCAGCACCAAATCTAAAAAGGGAATCCCCACCACAAGTTCAAGAATCAAGGTGAAATACTGAGTAATCAAAACGGAAAAGAAATACAAAGAAAGGAGAGTGAGGAAAAAAGGTGAAGATATTACCAGTTAAGAAAGCTGGAATACTGATGGCTTTTATCCCGAGCTTGAGGACAGCAAATACTTGTAGGCAACAAAAGATTATGAAATGCAAAGCAATTTTATCTAGACCACCCAGATTACCTTTTTTTAGCTGAGGTGTTTGGCTCTAGTGACAAGGAAAGAGCAGCAGATGTGGTATTCTCTGACTTTAGGAAGGAAACTGGAATTGGTGAAGGGCACATTGACTGCATGAAGACCAGGAGTTTTAGCAAGAGGAGTGAAAGGAGCAAAACCATTCCACTTCCAAGAGAAAAACAGAAAACTTGCAAATCCCCAAGACAGACTTTGGTTGGTTTGGGGTTTTTTGTTTGTTTGGGGTTTCTTTTTTGTTTTGGTTTTTCATTTGGATTTTTTGTTGTGGGTTTTTTTTTTAATATGAATTCTTTAGATTTGACTTATGTCCTGCTTCAGTCTAACCTATAGCCTTTAGTCCTTCTCTAACCACCTGCACAGGCACTGCTGGTAGAGTTAATGTTTGATGGGTAGATTAGACTTGCTCAGTACTGGAGTCAGAAGTCTTCTAAATATACACCTTGTATAAGTTTAGCTTTTCCTGAAAGTTAGGTTAACCTTTGTTATTTGAGTAAATTTAGCTCTTACAAGGCCCGAAATAGACAGGATTATAGACAGGCAAGAAATACCATCAAAGCTGATTTCATCATGGCTAGGACGTGAAGCCTCAGCTCCCTCAGGTGCTTATCCTTGTGATAAGTCGGAAAATGAATAGTCCTGTGGACTTCAGTCATCCTTTTATCCCACCCCATGAAGGAAGGTGTTCAGAAGAAGGGTTTTCAAAACCTTGAGGTTTGAACCATGGCCTGTTCCTGCTCCTCTACACAGGGAATAGGGTTGTATCAACTTTTAAAATTGTTTCAGCTACTCTAATCATCATGATAATGCATTATGAGGTGGGATTTCTTTTCCAGTCTGAGGTGAACTTTTAAAGAGACACTTATGTAATTTTTGTTGATTTTTATTTATTTTTTTTTAATAATATGCAAGAATTCCTGAATTTTTCTCTTCTAAACAACAGAATAAGTGAGTTTGGAAATTTATGATGTTGAAATTTGCATAGAGCTTTAACTAACTATTTGGCCTTTATCTGAGCTCAGTTCTCTTGGGAACTGCGAATGAAAGGGATGTGGATTTCTATTTCCTTTTGTCGACAGAGGTGACTTCTGTAGGTGTGGAAATCATCATAGTGCTCTGGCTTCTGCTCGTTCCATACTATAAACCTTCGGTGATGGAAGCTATTAAACTAATTTTATTTGTCTATAACAGATAAAAGAGATTCTGAACAGAATTTCCTTCTGAATATGACTTTCTGAATAAGGGAAGCTAGTTTGTGCTTCTTTGCATGGATTCTTTCTAATCTGTTGTCTGAAACACTTCTGTGGGAAGAACTGAACTTATTTTAAAGGTGAAGTTTGCTGCTTAGGACGTTCATAGTGAAAAAAAGGTACTTAGCATGGTCTGTGGTAATTACCTGAAGACCTAATTTTATCTGGGTCCTCTGATACTAAGTTCTTGTGGTGTTGCATCCACGTAAATCAGTGTAGATTGCTTTCCTTCCAATTTTAATTTGTGTGCTTTATATATAGTAAGTAACAGAATCAACCTTGCCATCAAAATTTGTTGTGCTTTTGGAAATTATATTGAACCTACTATTGCTGATCCCTTGCTGATCCTTCTTTAAGTGACCTGAACCACTCACTTGCAACAGATGCAAACAAAATGTTGGGGGGATCATTTAATTGTGCTTTACTGGGTTTCATAACCATGAAGCTCTTTTAGAACAGTTATCATTGGCATTAACTTTTTGAAGAGCTGTGATAATGATGGTGTCTGAGAGAGACTAGGGTCTTCAAAGGGAATCAGAAAGTGTTTTACGAATATAATATTCACTGTGAGTTTTGGTCCATAAGCTGTTATAATGCCTTTGAAGGTAATCACTATAATTTTCTTTCTTGAGAATTCTGAAGAAAGTTAATTCCTTCCTTCTTGCAATAATTCCAGCTTGCAGGACAAACTCCAAATCTCTTCCACTTTTCCTCCACACCCTTCTAAGAAAGTCTCATCTGAAATTCTTCTTCCCACCCTTCTTTCCTCCACACTGGGTCTGGATTTGGCACTGCAAGAGGAGTCTGTCTGTTAATACTCAGATCATCTGCTTCAAACACACTGTCAGCTCCCTACTGCTTCCTCTGGGGATGATCTGACAGGTGGTGATTTCCCAGGTCTGTTTTGGGGGATGAAATCCTGATGTCTGCTGCACAGTATTTTTCTAATATCCATGTGTCTCATGTAATCTGTTTTTCTCTCTGATATTTTGCCTCATGGAACATTGGCAAATGGAGGGAAAGGACAGTGATTTCTGAGCATCAGCTTTTCCCTGAAGGTTGGACTCAGGCAGACATTTTTGAGTTTCATGATGGATCATGTTCCAGGCTCTCCATTATACAAAGCCAAACATAAAATAGCCTCTGAAAGGTTTTGGGTTTTGTTGTTGTTTTTTTAATAGTCTATGTTAGTTTAATTTGTCTAAATAATGCAAAGCAGATGGTAATTTTTAAAGATCTTGGGTGAAAAAGGTGACTTAGCATCCTGACATGCTGTTGTCAAGGACAGTTCAATTCCTTTCATTAATCCACAGCAAGAGAAAGTAGGATCATCCTGCAAATACGCAGCCAAAGTTGATGTATTACAACCTTATGACTCACCAACTTCCTTTTTCTTCTCAAAACTGATTTTTGGATTGAAATCCTTTTAGAAAAATCCCTGTAGGCAATAAATGAGGGTGTTCTTCATCAATCTGTGATGGGTTGGATTTACTAGAGCCCTAACTCCAGACAGTCATTCCTTGCAGACTCAAGTCTGATTCATGGTTCATTTCTGCTCCGTGTTTTTTTCTCTTGTGTCTTGATTCACCACTTTTTTTCCTTTGCTGGGTAAATGAATATACCACTGAAGAAACAAATCCAGTCTCTCTCTCTCATCGAGAAAGAGATTTGTGGCTGAGGGGCTAGGGATTAAAATAAGAATGGAGGATTAGTGACTGGTTATCCTGAAGGTTCAATTTTCCAAGTCTAAATACTGAGCTGTTTCAGAAAATGAAGTAGTATTGATGTATCTGATGTGGGACACACTAAAATGGAGAGTCCAAAATCACTAATTGATTTTGAAGAACTGGATCTTTGCTGAAAAGGCTCTGTTTTTAGAGGGGACAAAATTAAAAATAAAAAAAAACCAAAAACCCCAATGAAAACAAACCGCGGACCCAAAACCAAAACCAAGACATCAAAAAATAAAACCCCATACCCCAAAAAACTCCTAAATCCACTCAACCAAGCAAAAAACAAACCCAAAACAAACAAACAAAACCAAAACCAACCAAAATAGCTGCAATTAAAAATTCAGAATAAGCATGTGGACTCTTTGTAGCCAGAGATGGGGTTGATTGATTCTCTGTTCTAGCAGTGCAAAAGGGATGGACACCAGGGGAATGGCATGGTCTGCAGCTGGAGAGGCAGGGAAGGTACTCGTGCTTTTTTATTAAAAGCCTGTGCACTGAGAATTGCTCTGTCTGCTGTCATCAACTGAGTGAAATAAGTTATTCTGTTACAAAGGGGAAGCCCTCAGGGCAGTGCTGAGTTTTGCCCTGTGCCATAGGTGATCTTGAATGTGAGACAGCAGGTGAAAAACATCTCTCAGATAATTCAGAGGATGATAAGGTGTTGCATTCACCATGCTAAAAACTGCGTGTAAATCAAATTGCCCCCACAGTAGATTTAACGGTCCAGCATAGTTGTCTTCATTCTCAGTGTTTTGTCCTTTACTGTGTTGCCATAATTCAAGGAATTATGTGAGAAGGGCATTGCAGACATCAGGTGTTACCCAAACTATTACTTCTTCCACAAGAAGTATATTGCCTTGCCTACCGAAGTCTCTAGAAGTGGTACTGCCTGAGTGTGCTGAGCACAAGCCTGGTGGTAAAATGATGGAAAAGCACTGTAAATCTGTAATTTTTTGTCGTGAATTATTCATAGGTGTTACTCAAATTACAAACAGGAAACTCGTGCAGAAAGTCAGCTTGACACAGGCGTTCATTTATGAAGAGAGCTCGGTCATGTGAAGGTTTGCCATATTGTCCCCACCAGAGGAAGCAGAGATCCAGAGCCATATTTTCTCCTGGTGTACACAGGCCTGGATACATTGACTTAAATGAAGCTGCAGTTTACATGAGCTCAAGGTCTGCTGTCTTTCCTTTGAGAGGTTTTGACTGTTGTTTCTCTACTGACCCACTTATTCTTCCCCGAGTTGGTTAGAATGTGGTTATAAAAACACGATCATAATCTCTCCCCTACAATTGTTTTGGTCTTTTTGTCTCTTCTAACCCACAGCATTTTATGGAGGATGCTGGATATTTTGTGCTTTGCTTGATATTCGAGAGGATTCAGGTGCTTAAACAATGATAAGAAAAGGGACTTGAAAGTGTTACTAATATGGTGATAATGGCTACTATAACATATTCAGATTAGGAGGGACTTGTTTCAGAGGACAAAATATCTTTTAAGATTAGCAGTTCCTGTATTAAAAATGAGCAGTAAGTTACCACAATGGGTTCTGTTTGCCTCCCTCCTAATCTTCCAGCACTGCCTGGTGGCATATGTTTATTTTTCAGAAGATGCTCCACTTCTGTACTTTCTCACTGGCACACGTTTCCTGCCCTGTGTTACTTGAGTGCACTGTGAGAACCAGGTGGCTTTTTGGGCTGAATGAAGGGTTTCGCTCATCACCTCATGAACGTGGGCAGTGGGCAGGGGGCTGCAGGTTGAAAGCTCTGGCTGCAGGAGCCCTCTATGATCAGTCAGTGCTGCCTGGATCCAGATTATGCCTCCAAAAGCCAGAGTATTCAGAATGTATGAAGATTAGTGAATTGTAGCAGTTTATGAAAGGTCTCTTAGTAGTCTGGGGATGGAGATGCAATGAATAATAGATGGAAGATGCAACTTTATTGGAATGTGATGGGACAATTCCACATATTTTTCTAGCAAAAGACTGAAATTCCTTAGTTAGTCCTCAGTTAAACAATGCAAGGACATTAAAGAATAAGATTACATCCAAATGCATTGACTTCTGTGATGATTCACTACAGTTCTTCCTGACCTGCTGGTTGGACAAGACAGCAAATAGCCAGCCAAATGTATGTTAAGCCATATCAGGTACCCAAGGCTCAGTAACATTGCTACTAAATATGCCTGTCCTTGCCTAGGGACAATTGCCCAGGATCTTAATTTGCAAAGCAGACAAAAACTAGCACATGAAAGAAAAATCTATGCTGTCTTCAAGTGCAGCTTTTTAATGTCAAACATTTGTATGTTCAGCTCTTAGCAAGCAGTGGGCTTGCTAGCAAGGTTTAAGAGTATGTAGAATGATTCTCACTCATAATGTACTTTCTCTGAAGCACACCAAGGAAGGATTTTTGAGATGAGAAAAGCAGAACCACGTGCAAACATGAGTCCTTTTTAGTGCTGTAGCTTTGTGCTCTGCCAAGTGTAGGAGGAGGCTGCAGGTGAGAAGAATGAAGAGCTGAATGGCATAAACCCCGTCTCTGTCACTGGAGAAGGCAACAGCATAATGAATGGAGTCCTGGGGAGGGCTTTAAATATCCTGGGGAGATTTAAAAGACAGATGTGGCCCTTGGGGACATGGTTTAGAGGCAGGCTTGGTGTTGCTGCATTAACAGTTGGACTCAGTGATCTGAAAGGTCTTTTCCAGCCTCAGTGGCCCTGGGATTCTCTGAGTCTCTGGGATTCTCAGAGTCTGTGGTTCAAATTGCACCTACCATGCAGCACAGAAGAGCAAGAAGGGCTGCGTGCTGGAAGCTCTCCCTGATGGTAGAGCTTCCCCAAGTCCTGGCTGATCAGTGGACCTGGGCAGGCCAAGCAAAGGGAACAAAAAGATCAAATCTGGCATTAGTGAGGAACTGTCTAAGACTGTTCCTAGCAGCTCCATACAGACCCCTGAAGGGAAAGCAAGGAGATATTTCAGGTCTTGTAACCCTGTCAGCACCAGCAGCAGGTTAAAGAAAACATGGAATAAAAGACCTGTAGGTGACTGCCACATTTCACTGGTTTAACTGATGCCTCATACAGCTGGCACACCATCCACACCAGCAAAAACCTGACTTCTCTTCTTAATGACACTCTGCAACACTAAAATAACAGTAACTTTGAAAATTTGCCTATAATTCCAGTTTTACTTTTCTTGATCCTTTTTCATTCTTGAATAATGACGCTAACCTAGTAATTCCATTTTCTCTCCCAGAAAAAGTATATATTTGGATGTCCATTAATTCAATATTGTTTGCATCTTGTACAGATCCAGGGACAAATCAGCCTTATTATTAAAATAAAAAGGTGCATTTATTTTCTTCCTTTCTTGATTAGCATACCATTATGCTCATCAGTTTTCATAAAATCTAAAGAAGTGGGGCATGAAATTACCAGTTACATATTTGTTGCTGGTGTCTGAAGTAGCTAAGGACATCATGGTTAGAAAATAAGTGAATTCCTCACAATCAAGCAATAAATGTAAATGTGAAATCTAATTCCTGTACAATATATTAACCAGATGGGTCTGTCTTTTCTTCTGACTACAAAAAAGATTGCCAGAGTGCTGAGATCCCATGACTTCCTTTAGGCGCTTGACTCTTGGGCAGCTGTAAGGATTTGGAAATGAAAGCTGTGTAGTTCTGTGGTGTGGCAGGGAACCTCATTGGTTTCCACATCTTCCCTGTCACGATCCTGCTCCAGCACCTGATCGTGGCTGGTAGGAAAGGGCATTCTGCAACTCTGCTTGCTGTGGCCTGAAGCCACTGCTAATCAAACATCTCCATTCGTGGGGGCAGGTAAATCCAGGATCTGTTTGGAAAATATACTCTTAACGCAAATTAAATAGAACTTGTTGGAAGTTCCATGGCAGTCTCTACACTGGAGGAAATGTTGCATGTCATGCCTGTGTGGGTAATTCTGGGTCCAGCTTGGTATGAGCAATTGGAAGCATATGGTGACAGCATTTGTGTCAGAGTTTTACTTAGAAATCAGAAATCACTGCAAAAGTTACTGAGGAACCGCAGTTCACATCCAGATTTGGACATAAATTTTGTTTCTGCTATTTCCGCCCCTATTTTCTTTGTGGTCAACCCAGTAAAACAAAATCAAACAATAAATCCTGGTTCTCTAGGACATCTATTATTAGAATCAAATACCTTTGTTACACTTTAAAATGCTTTCCTGTACCTAATATATCAAGTATACTTGGACTGAAGAAAACTCTTCTGTGTTCATTACAAATCAAGTGGGAAAACAGCAACTCAGTATATACTCAGTCATGATCAGATGAAACAAAGTGTGATGGCAATACATGAAGGAATAAAACAGAAAACATTAAATTCTGACATTCAGAGAGAACATGGTGAAAGTTATTTGTCAGCTTTTCCATGTTGTGAAAGGTAAAACGCCAGACTGGTCACACGGCAGAGACTGGTGTTGTTTGAAGGAAACCAAGAAGGAGAGTGACCATATGTCTTTATGACCTGCAAACTGAGGACTCTGAAGAGTCAAGGAAAGCAAAGAGTGTGATTGAGCTGCTCTTCTGGTGAAGCTCACTAAGGCCATAGTGATTTAGGGAGTTTTCTCACAGTATTTGCTGGAAGCTTTTCAGGGCAGATGCTTTGGTTAAGTTCACCAACTTGTGACCACTGATGTGCCACTTCATTAAGATTTCATGCTGAGGCACAGTAGAAGCATCTCATTTTTTAGAGTCCATTTAAATAAGTGCCTTGCACATTCCTGACTTAAGTGGAAAAGCTGGGCTGTGAATTTACAACACATCTTTGCATGCAAGTTAGAACTTCATGTATTCTTTCAACCTGATTCTTAAGACAGGATTTTCAGGCAAAATGGAAATTAAAAAATATGGTGCAGGTTGTTTCCCTTCTTTCAGACCCCCCAGTCTCTTGAATGAAATTATAAGTTAATACACAGATTTAGTGCCTTTATTTTCTTATCCCTTTGGCTATCGACTCAAAAAAAGTCATACTGTTCATTTCAGATATATTTTTTTGGTAGATCTTGGCTAGATTTGTCTTTCTTTGGGCTTTTATCTGGACTAAAGTAAGAAAGTTGAAATACATCTTCCACAAGAAAAAATTTCCTTCTGCAATTCCCATGATTTTCATGAGGCTGCTGAATGAGATGTGGGATTGTTAAACACAGGAGTCAGGCAGAGATGTGTTTCTAGAAATGCACTAGGAATGGGGACATATATTTTCATGTGGCTAATATGTCAGGAGCTGAGACAGCCAGAGGCCACTGGCCTGAGCAAATGAGCAGTGACTCATGGATGTTCACTGACATTTGTCATAATGTGAACAGACTTCTTAGGAACCTTTATGGTAAAAAACCATCCAGTTTAAAGAAAATAAAGATGAAACGAACGCCTTCTATAACCCATGCCATTGGCTAAAAGCAGTCCTATAAAGAAATGCTGCAGTACTTCGACAGGAATAAAAAAAAAATATACTCCCATGACAGATGGAATATGTCTCTTTGTCTTACTGCTCACGTTAACCCACGAACCAGAGATAACTTCTGAAATCATAGCAGAAAAGGAATTTCTCATTACTTCTGCTTCACTTGTAATGTTTCAGAGTCTCATAATTATCATAGTATTAGGATGTTGTAACAATTGATCAGCTAAGGTTGATAAATACTCAGCCCTCAGGAAGAAAAGCATTCATAGCCCTGAAACCAAATAAACTCACCACCAGAACCAGGGTCCAATTCTGGTTTTCTGTCTCTCTGATGCCAAGCACGAATTTGTCTCGTAAATGTCATTTTGATAACACAAGGTGGCTCTTGCTTTTGTTGCAGGTGCCAGGTTGTTAAAGCCACATATTTTGGCTCAGCAAACAGCCAAAGCTTTGCTAGAAAGCCTTTCTGAGGAGCTCTGCTCTCAAAACAGATACAGTGGCTGGCCTTTTAATGGCTTTGAAGAAAAGCTGCAAGAGTTACCTGTTCTCTGAGAATTTTTTAGTATTAGGACTCCTTCCTTTGGGGCAGGAGATCCAGAAATGTGAAATTCAAGATTTTTCTGAAGCTTACTTACATTTTTTCGTTGAAATGAAAAGGGTATGAAAGCTAGCCTAATTTGTGAGCTTTCCAGTGTTGGCTTCTTTTTTTTTTTT
>VZRQ01007977.1:107484-122584 GCA_013397975.1 Machaerirhynchus nigripectus | reverse complement strand
ATAAATACAAGAGGGGACAATGGCCGTGTTCACTTCAGGCAGGTTTTGTTCTGAATATCATCAATTAAAGAGTGACTTATCCAGGGACAGGTTGTGCAGGCTCCTGCTGCTCTAAAGGCCTCTGGTATAATTTGTAGATTTCTGGAGCTTGAAAACATCCCATCATAACATACCTTTTCCTCTCTGCTTTAGGATATGACCTTTCGGCTCGGTGTTGTCCCTGATAGCAGCATCAATCCTGCCACCTTCAAAACAGCTGTTTTGATGAGCATAAATAGAAGCCGGCCTCTTAGAATTCTTTATTTTGTCTGTGTGCATGTTTTGTTAGGAGGAGGAAAAAAAAAAAAAAAAAGTCAGAGCATATAATATCTGAACGTCTTGTACAGTGATTACATGATTAAAATTCTCTCAGAATATCTGTCTGCATTTCTGACTTGCACAATGCAGCCTTAATGGCTTGTAAGTGCTGAATTTTATCACACATGAAACGAACACAAGAAGTGCAAAACTTGTTAACATGAGCCAAGCCTGCCATTTATCTGGTATTTTCAGCACACTGAATGTGACGGCAGTTTTGCTGCCATTATGGAACTTATTTTAGACATATCAAGTGCCAGTTTTCTTTCAGATCATAAAGAAAGGCAGAGAACAGGAATTTAGTTTTTCTGTTGATAAAGCTTGTCCTAGATCATCATAGAAAGGACCTGCAACAAAGCAAGGCTGCTTGCTGCACACAATACAGTAAATAGCAGTTCATGTCACAAGTGACAGAATTAGAAGCCAATTCCTGCTGATGCTTCTTACCTATGCACCAAAGTGTAATTGGATCCAAGTGCTGGGAGCCACAGGAAAGTACAGATACACACTTTTGTGACAGACTGCTGAGTCTAGGGGCTGTGCTGGAACGAAGAGGACCAGGAGAAGACAGGGATGAACAGAAAATTTTCAGGCAGGTGCGGGATACAGACCAAGTGTCTTTATCCTTCTGTAGTGCAGAAGCACTCACTGTGTAAAAGATCACTGACTCCTGCTTGGTTTTGGATTGGACATTTTTTTACCTTTTTGTCCTGCACTTTGTGCAACACAGAGAGGCTGCAGGATGTGTGTTTGGCTACCTGTCTCTGAAAGTGAGAGTATCAACCCACACAATGTACTCCAGACACTTCTCCTGCTGATTTTGGTGGTGGGAGATCAGGACATCATTACTTAGGTGCTGCGGCTTTTTTAATCCTGGTCCTAGGAGAATTGCTAGGAGAATTTAGAAGCCTGAGAGTGTTTCAGGTGCAATGGCTAGAAGGTATTTTTTACTCTCAGTGGTGTAACTCAGGAAGCTGGACTTTGATAATTTCCTCCCTCTCAATTTGTCTTCACTCTCTCAGTCTGCACTTATGGCTGTGTGTACATTCACATACAGGTGGCTGAGGTTTACATTACCTTCTGGTAGGAAGGATGTGTGAACAGAAGGTAGAAAAGTGGCAGCTGAACTCAGCACAGCAACAACATGAACTACAGGCTGGTATTGACAGCAGCAGTAAGATTTTGAAGAAGTAAAAGGAAGAGAGATGTCCCATAAGCACTCAAATTCCTGCTCCTGGGGACCTGTCTTATCTTTTGTCTTGAGCTTTCTTTTTGAGTGCCAGGTGTGAAGAATGTTTCAGTTTTCTGAATTCAGCTGCAGAAAAAAATAGGAGTTGGGCATACAGGAACCACAAAGAACCAAATAAACCAAAACCACTACAGAGACCAAATCAATAACTGCATTTTGCTCACTCCAAAACTCTCTGCAGACTTCCATTGGGCTGTGGCTGAAGCCTTCAAATTGCCCCATAAATGACAATACCAGATCTAATCTAAAGCTTTTTCCTGACAAGGTACATGGTTTTCTGGGTGCAAGAGAAACAGAAAATGTGATTGCTTCCTGACACAGCGCTGTGGGACATTCACATAAACTGCATAGTGGAACATGATGCAGAATTAGGGCCTGTGAACCTATTTGCTGTCTTATTCTGGAAAGATGTTGCAAGTGATGTCCTGAGGGTCAATTGTAGCAGAGAGATAATGTCTTGTTTAATGACTTAAATGATAAAATGGAAATGTTGTGCTAATCCAGATGGTGTGGGGCTGGGAAGGGCTGTGAGCATGATGGGTAATAGGTTTAAAATTAAATATCATTTTGATAAATTGCAGAAAGTGCAAGATGAAATCCAGTAAGAGCAAATGCAGTGTACTATCTTAAGTTTATTGAAAAAATATTGAACAAAGAAAAGTTGGGTGACAGATGCAGAGATCACAGACTGAGTCTGCATCAGCTGTGCTACTGGGGAGGAAGGAGGAGGGGAAGGCACTTTTAATTAAAATATCTCTTCAAAGGAACATCAAACGTTGGATGTAGAAGGAAATAATGCCTGGGCACCAGTGAGGCCAGAGCCAGGCTCTGTGTCCCAGTGTAGGCAGAGGAGTGCAGGAATGTTTTTTGCAAACTGGAGGAGGGAGCCCAAAGAATGAGGACAGATTTATGGCACAGGGCCTGTGAGAGAAGGTTGAATGAATTAGCTGTGTTCACCTTAGCAATATGAGGCTGAAGGGAGATGAAGAGTAGCTGTTTTTTAGAACTAAATACTCACATAAGGAATAGCAATAAACTATTCTGTATGACCTCTACTTGGGGAAAGTAAAAAGAAACTTCCAGCTTAGAAGAAAAATAAAAGAAAGATCTGGTGAGAGGTTGGGTAAAACTTTTTGCACTAAGGATAGGTGATCAATAAAAGGAGGTACCTATGGAAGTCAAGAAATATTATTTTTCTGGATGCTTTAAGGAGAAATAAGAGTAATATCTTGCAGATATTTAGGCAGAGTCTAAAATTACCAAATTATTCCTCAGAAGAGTGGGAGAAGGGGCTACGTGGAAATAATAATCCTCTCCTGCAGGAATCTAGGGATCAGGGAACTAGAAGTAGAGTGTACAGATCCATAGCCTCTGTCCTTCTGAAAGTCTTGCACTTCAAGAAATTGTCTTATTTTAAAAATCTCCAGAAAGCTTTTCTGGAGACAGAGTGTATCAGTTACACGTTAGAAAGATTTTCCTGTAGTAAGTGGGTATTCAGAAGCACACAGAAGAGGTGTTCAGAAGAAGTGATAATGTAATGAAAATCCAGACAGATAAACATGATACATACAGCCTTAAAATTAAATTATTTCCTTTTTCATAGGAAATTGCTGATGTTTTTACAATGAGGGTAGTAGGCAAGACAGCCTGTAAACAGCGGTTTGTATCCATCACATTTTTTATATTCTTGCATTTCTTCACCAAAGACTTGTCAAAGTGGTATGTATTCAATATTTTGGCAGCTGTGCTCTTCCCTACCCTGCATTATCTGCAGTATTTTCATGCAGAAAAAGCTTTACTTTTCCCTTTTGGTAGTTTACAAGTCTGGTTTAATAGACCACAATTAATGTATGGATTTTAAAACCATGAAAGGTGTTCTTGGCTTGGAGCAAAGGGTTGCAATTGGATGACTTCTCTGAAATCCCTTCCAGCCCTACTTTTTCTCTGATTCTATGTTTATCTTCATGACTCAAACATAAGAAATTCAGAGACTATTCCTGAGCATGGAGTTTACAGTACAGAGGTATTGGTATTTTCATATACAGCATGTTAGGATTTAAGGCCTAAATAGAGAAAAGCACAGGGAAAATGTTGCTTTTCTTCTGTTTGCAATTCCCTTGTTAAAAAAAACCAAACCAACCAACCAACCAACCAACCAAACCAGGGATATAAAGTTCTCTCACGAGAGAGAGTAGAGCAACTCTATCAAGGTTCATACTATAGAGGAGAGGAAAATTCCTTCCCCTACAATACTTCAGGACACATAGGGGGCTGGAGAGGCTCTTGTTTTCACTGAATTTTTTTTTTTTAAATTATTAACTGTTGATCAGAAGGAGTAAACACCATAACTGTAGGGCTCCTATTTCAGTAGAGGAGTGTATTCATTCAACTAGTTTAAAACATTCAGATTTTGGATCTATTTAAATGCACAATTGTTCCATTTTCTTATTTAATTTGGAAGTGACAGTGAAGAGACAAGGTGTCAGAAATGGTTTCTGCTCTGCTTTTTGATAAGCTGAATTTACTCCGTGAAATTTCCAGGCAAAAGCTCTCATTTCACAAGAACTCCAGATTTGTACCACGCTGACAGAGGAAACATTTGATCTTCTGTTAGTTAAATCAGATCTTTTCTACTTTCATCTTCTTCTAAAGGCAGATCTAAAAGACCTTTCTTCTATTTTGGTTAATAGGAAATAGGGTGTCAAAAAGAGGAATCTTATCTCCTTAAAAACAATGATCTTTTGTGTCCTTTTGGGGAGTTAAGCAGCCTTTCCTACACTTCCAGGCAGGGAGGAGCTCATGGATCTTTACAGCTTCCTATACAACAAGAAATGAGCTTTGTGGTGACAAATGTACAGCTTCCTACAAATGTAGGAAAGTGGCAATGTCTAGAGATAGTAAAATGAGTGGTCTCTGCACCTTTTCCCTAACCACAGATCTTCTGTAGACTCAGAGAAGTGTATAAATCATTAGAGAAGGTTCTGGAAGGACATTTTTATGTGGATGGTCCCCTTAGCATAGGGACCCTACATGGAAAAATGAGAATTCAATTTATTTACTACTTATAATTACAATCCTCTACTTCTACTTATGTAGAGAATCTTTTGGGTCTTTTAAAGTCCTGGGAAGATCATATTTTTATTTGAGTACAAAAGGAGCATCTAGTGTGGTGCTGCAAAGATGTTTCTAGTTTCTAAACAAAGAAAAATAGAGCTAAATTTCTTAAAATTATTTCCCAACAATTTTCCTGCTCACCTATGTTAGCAGGAGTGTGTGGGTTTGTTGTTTTATGGTAACTTTGTGGATCAAGATCCAGAGTATTTCCTTATCTTCCTGAGTTACTATCCTCAATTCAAGTGAGTCTAAAGCAAATCTAATTACATAATTAAAAGTACCAAACCCTCTGTTTGCAACAAATTCAGACATAGCTGTGTTCACATGACAAGATCTTAGAAGGTAAAATAGAGTTTGGGATCAGAATTTATTAATTCCAATCTTTGCTATTAGGATTCAGACTGAGGAAGTGGGTTACTGAGTAGCTGAGCAGCAGAGAAACACATTTTCATAAATTATTCTATTTGCAAGGCTGTGCAGATACGTTTATTAGTACAGAAAGGATCATTGTGGCAGGATGTGCACAGATTTTAAAAGCTGTGTTTGAGGAGGAAGGGCGAGACAAAAATGAAATAGTAACAAACTCTCATTCTTTGCTGTAGCTCATCTACAGATGGTCTGTAGTAGCATTTATTTTCTTTCCATTGATAGCTTTTTAGCTATTTTCCTCTGTTTTTGTTTGTTCTGTTTGTTGGGTGTTTTTTTTTTTTTGTTTTTTNTTGAAAGCCACGAACTTTAGTCAAAACTCTTGTTTGTGTGGTTCGTTGTCAAACATAGCAAAAAAGTTTGACCTATCCCATCAATCTCTTCATGTTTTTAAGAAAAGCAAGCACTTTTCTTGACAGTTTTAATGAAAGGTAAATGTTTCTTCAGTAGCTTAAATGGTGGGTATGTGGGAGGGGTTTGAGTAACTTAAGTGTGACAGAAAGAAAGAACCATCAGCTAAAAATTCAGCACTTAGACCTTCTCCTGCCCCAAATATACTTTGGATGAAGAGAAGAACGGTATTTACTTGATATACTTCACCCTGAAAACCTAAAACTAAAAAAAAAAAAAGTGAAAACATAAATCCAAAGAAGTAACTGCAAGAAAATTAGATAAAATTCTTTCTGATTGTGACAGTGAAAGAAATACAACATAAAATTCAATTCAAAATGGTCTTTTAATAAAGTGGACTCTTTTGCTTCTTTTGGTCTGATTTCTGATTTTTCTGCCAGCTGAACTTGACTTCAGCATTATATGCATCAGCAAAATAACTGGTAATAATGGGGACAGCAAAGCAGTGTTCACACACTGACATGCAGCTGACATTGGATGAGAGGGTTAAATAAGCAAAATTTGAAAGGTGCATTTAAAAGTGAAAATCCCTCTTTAGAGCTGTTCTTATGAAGGCATCATATGAGGTGGAAAGCCATAAGAAAAAATGAAGATCTGGTCTGGCTGTGGATCCATGCTTTAGAGAGAAAAAGGAGGTTGATCTCATGAACTCATGAACTCATGACAGTACTGAGCTTGGTTTGGTAGATATAGAAATAAATCAGGGTATTTTGTTACTATCATAAATCAGTAACTCAACTTCACATCCCTCTTTTTATGCTAGGTATACTTTTTGGAGAACCAGGTGCCATAAATCTGTACTATAATAATGAAAGGAATCTGTCCCTTTATTGGCTTGTAAAGAACTTGAAAGATATCCATGATCTACCTGAGTTTAGGAAATTATGAGTGAATTCTGCTGAGACAGGGATTATCAGACAAAGAGCCCACTGATCAGTCACAAAAAAAAAAAAGAGCTTGGGCTTTCCTGGAAGAAATCCTGGAAGGAGCATAAAGGGTCTGCTGACAACATTAGCAAGATGCTAAAGAATTCCTGCAATTAATGGTGTTTCTTCTGCTCTCTTGGAGTGCAAGCAGCAGCTGTGGCTCTGCTCACAGCAATCCTGAGTTCTGTAGCAGGGTGAATTCCAGGGTACTGCTACAAGCCCAGTGTTTAACCCCAAAGGCAGCGCAAACACTGAGTTTTCCCGGCACAGATCTCTCCTATCACGTCCCGGAGCCACCAGGTCCCAAAGAAGCTGTGTCAGAGACACCAGCAGGTACAGCCAGAAGAACTGCAGCCCTAGCAGTGACCTTCCGAAAAAATAAAGGCCTCTCAGGAGCCAAGACACTCCTGCCCTGGCATCCAAACCTCTACCAGGATGAAATCCGACAGTAGCTGACCCAATTATAGGACCAAAATATAGTCCTTTTTTTGGAAATAATATAAATTTTTAAATTTTTTTATTTTATTTATCTAGTCAGGCTTGGTTTGCCTTTGCCTTGGGGAAAGGAATTTTAAAGCTTCTTTTTAGGGCATGTTGCACCACTCAATGGAGATGAACTCAACATCTCAACAGACTGGGAATAGCCCAAAAGATACCCAAAAAGATAACGACCATCAACAAAACATCAACAGCAAACATCATCAGCAAACATCAACCTGCCTTTGCCCCAGACACTGCCCCCTGGCAATGCCTGATTCGCCATTACTTCAAATACAGTGTTAGAGGGTTTTTATTTTCTTCCTGTCTTTCAGTGACACTTTGAGATACCAGATTTCATAGTGGTTTGTGGTTTCACTCTGATTTCACTTCTTTTGTAGAACGAAGCACCCATGTGAAAGCAAGAAGATATGGGGCATGCCTGAAAAATGTAGTAACTTATTTCCCGAATTTAGGACTGAAGAAGTACAGGTGCCCTGAATTCAGTAGGCTATTGAATGCTGCACTTAATTGAGGGTAAATAAGGAAAAGTGCCTGAGGTCTGATTTTTTAACAATAGCTACTGGCCTGAGATGTCATAGGGACTAATTAAGAGACTAATTATAGTCTTACTGTGATACCTAAAATTTCCTTGTGCAAACGAATTTAACTCAATGGGTATTAAGATTCATGATGGACAAGGTATCAGCCTTCCTGGTCCTATCTTCATGTTCTTTCCTTCACAGCTGCTGTATTTTGAAAAAAAAAAAAAAACGTTTTTTCAGTTTCAAAAGATGTAATCTTATATCTTGTAAGATTAGTTCTACCTGTCCACATAGACAGGAGTTTCATCACACGTGTAAGCCAGCGGTCTCACCAGACTGGAAGGGTACAAATTTAACACATTTCTTTCCTTCTGTGTGAGAAGCATAAAAAAAAATAAAAAACAATCCATAACAATATAAATGAGCCTTCCCCAGGGCTCTAATGAATAGAAACTGCTCTTTGTTTTATGCAGATGTCAAAAGAGCTAATACAGCAGATCACTAGAATAGGCATGTATAATAGAATTTTCATAGTCTGTTTACCTGTCTAATTGAATAAATGGGTAAATCCAGACTGAACACTTTGTAACCTGCCTTTGTCAGAACTGCTGCTGGGAATAATCATCCCCATTTTATGTATGCTTTGTGTTTTAGCCTCTTAAGATATGATAAAAGGGTTGAGGTCAGGGGCTGAGAATAAAGGAGTAATATCACTTTTGCTATTTGAAAATGATGAGAAAACACAACTGAAAAAAAAGCAATTAGCATTAATAGTTTGAGCCTTCTTGCTAGATGGTGCTATTAATACTGACATTGCAATTGATGCAGTGTTTATCGAGTTTGTTTATATTCTGATGGACAATATTTAGTAAGAGCCATCATCCTAAATCCTTCTCTATATGTCTTTCTTTTTGCTGTTGTTGTTTTGGTGTCAGATGCAGTGTGCTTAGATATTTGAGACTCTTTGTGTTTAATTTGTGTAAGCTGAAGACTGTACTTGGAAGACTTGGCAAAATGGTGTGATAATTCAAATTCAACTGCTTTTAAGGCAACAAGTCTTTTTTCTGACCACTTTACCATGTTTAGACAAGAACAAGGAACAGAGCACTACGTGAAAACAGAATGTGTGAGTGCCATATGTGTTTCTTCAGTGCAGTGATTAAAGTAACAACTATTTTTCTATCTAGGTTTCATTGATCATATAAGCCTGAATGTTCTTTGGAGTGCCACAGGTGACCAGGAAGCGCCAGACCTCCTGATCAGTTTCCCTTGGAGAGATCTTCCGAATAATTCCACAAAGCATTGCTTTGAAAGTGGATTAAAATTCAGTCTCACTGGATACCGAAGTGCTCTACTGTCCTGAATCTTACTGACCTCTTTGTGCAGGACAAAGACAGGCAGTTGGTTTGCATGCTTGACCACACCTGGATCTCCAGCTTGTGAGGTGTGATCTGGTCAGAGCTGAAAATAAAACCTTTCTCCAGCCTTTTCCTTCCCTCACCAAAGGGCTTACAGCTCCATACTTCAGGGATTTGGGGAGGCACCTGGTCCTCACCTGCTGATCTCCAGCTGGTTCCACCTACTCACCTGAAAGCTGAAGATGGATGGGTCCCCAAGGACTCTATAACTTCATTCTGGCTGTGTTCAACCTTTGCATTCAGTACAAAAACCAGTCATAGGTGGATTTATGGAAGAAATGAACTCTCCAAAATTCCTTACTTTGACTTGCACTTTAGGCTATTATCAGTGCCATTGATCTCATACCATCAGAAGGGTGAGATAACAGATGAGCTGGATTTTGTCTAATCTGCCTTCAAAATAATGAAGAGTAATGACACTGACAAGGAAATTCTGCAGAGAATCTGCAGAGCCACTTCAGCTAGAAATTGCTTGAGAAACTCATACCCCAAAGCCTAACTGGCCACAAGGATTTCCATATCAAACAGCTCCACTCTGCTCCAGGTAATATTTATCTTACTTTTGGTCCAGTGGTTAAAATCAGTGACAATTTTCCTAGTGAAAACAGCACAGGATTAAAAACTGCTCAGAAATCTTCCTGTGTCGTGGGGCAATAGGTCAGCTGAATGTGGGCTCAACACCATGTAGACAGGGCACTTCAGCAGTCTGTGTGGCATCCAATGTCACTTGGACTGCAGCATCCTTTGCCAGCAGGTGTCACAGCTCTCAAGTCTGCCCCACCTCTGCTTTGCTGAAACCTGCAGCGGCATGACTGTGACTGAGGCAAATGAGGCTCCAAGATGTAATTTCTGCTGCAGTATTGAGATGGTGACAAATAAGTTTTACAGAACCAGCTTAGAGACAGAAGATTATTTGAAAGTTATGAACAAAAGAACAGAATGCTGAGTAAATGATGAAGCTGCTCACATACTTTTACTAAACTGCAATCCTTTCAAGGTACACAGAATGACATTTAACATTCATGTTTGTAGAGTTATAGTTTCCAGATGTTAAGAATTGAAACATAAACCATTTGTCATTTGCTCTTGACCTTTCCAAAGCCTTATCAGACATCTGGTATGCTCTGCCTGTCATGTGTAGAAGAACAGAATTGTCCAGCTAACACAACTGCAAAATGCAGTAACTTGAAATTTTTCTTTTATTTTGCAGAGAGGTGGTTGCAGTTTTCTGTTGCTTTGAAGCAGAAAGTTACCCAACATTCACCTTACAGACTTCACAAGATGAAGATTCCTTTGTGTTGCTTATTCTCACAGGCCACATCTGTTTTCACTTGCACAATTTTAGCTTGCAGAATTTGTTGTTATGTCTTTTTATTCTTCTTTTCAAGGGCATTTTTAGATAATGTCTTTTTGCCCTTTTACTAAGGTTTGAAGATGACAATTTTATCTCTTTACAGATGAAAGAGGGTATCTTTCATGAAAACTCTCCTCTTTTCACAGAGGGAGAACAGAGAATTTGTCAGAAGGGACTAGATTTGCAAGGTATCATTCTGTATCTGCAAGGCACTGGTTACCTCAGAAGTAGATGTAAGAATACATTAAGTATTTTTACGAGTAATTAAGTAAATTAAGTGTGTAATTAAATAAAAGTTTAAGCTATGACTTGATTGTGAGAACTTAACCCCTAGCATTTCAGAATCATTTATTACTAACAACCTGCTTGTTTTTCCTGTAAGCACAGCTTATCTTTGTCCTTGGGGCAATCAAGACCTTGTTTTTATCCACTTAAACTCTCCTCACCCACCCGCTACCCTCACCCCAAACGGATTTCTTTTGCTACTGTTGTGGTACATCTTCAAAATGCTCCCTGCTCTGAGAGGGTGAAACCGTTTCTGGCTGCTGCTGCTTCTGCAATCTGCATGAGAGAGGATTTTGTGGTGGTGTTGATGCTTTTGCAACACCAGCAGATGGAAAGGAAGCTGCATTCACAAAACACTTTAAGCTACATAATGACTCTTGAAAGCCAAAGGAGAGTGAGGAAAGGAGTGCACTCTGAGTGCTCTGGAAGGGTACATGATGTCTCTGCCAAATGTCATGCTGTAGAGAGGTGCCAGCTGAGCATGGGTCCGAGGAGGGCCTGTGGGACTCACACTGCAAGTGCTGGTCGCTCTCCTCTTCACCCCACTGTGCTCCAGCTGTAGAGGGTTCAGCAGTGGTACTGAGTCCATTGGACTACTCAGTGTGTCTGTCAGCCCTAGCTAATCCTTCTCCTGGTGATGCTGGTGGTGCTGGAAAGAGGTCTATACCCTTTCGTCCTGTGCTGGGGCAGAAATGGATGGAAGAGATCAGGCTGCTGTCTTTCTCTCTGTATGCAGGCAGTGAAATTGCTGTCTTGCTCTATACACTCAGTGGAAGAGAGCTATGACTCATTTCAAATCACAGTCCTTGAAGCGGAAGAAATAGAGTTTTTCCATGATGGCTTCTTTGTCTTAATTCTTCCCTTTTCACTTGAAGAGTCTGAGCATTATGTGGACAGTCAGATGTTTCACCATCTGCATAATGAGAGGAGGGGAGAAGGGTGCAGGGCTTTTTTACCTAAAGGGTTATTTCTCTGATTTTGGTGCAGAAGCAGAGCTCTCCTTAAGATTCTGTGCTTGCACAAGGTTTTCTCCCCACTGGAGACTCAGGACTCAGAGTGGTATCCTTAGTGAGATAAGACTTTCCCATACTATGTATAGGTGGGTAGGCTCTCCCTCCTCTAGAGTTTTCAGGTATAATCTGCAATAACAGCCTTTCCTGCTTTCCTGGTCAAGACCCACCAAACTTGCAGGTCATGAAAGTAGTTGTAAACCCATGAGAAAATGTGTGATATCTTTGAACAGGGTTGGTTTTCAGTCTCCACAAACACTGCTGGTTTTGCACATGTTAAAGTCAAGCCTTCCTTTTTTAGATACTCTGGTCTGGTTTGAGAAATGTCTTAGTTGCAAAGTGCTTTTGATTTGCAAAGGCCCTCATCTTTTCACCTTGATGCTGGCCTGCCCTTCCTTCCTTCCTTGCTTCCTTCTCCTCTTCCTCCCTCCCTCCCTCCTTGCCTCCTTTGTCACTCTTTCCCTCCTTCCTTTCTTTCATGGTCAGATGTTTCAATAATCAATAGATATCCATAATCAATATAATAAATAGATAATATAATCAATAGATCAAACCCAGATCTTCTCTTGTAAGCACTGTGTTAGGTTTTCTCTTAGGGAAATTAGTGCCTGTTTCAAAATCTGGAAATGGACCTTCTCCATTTTGTATTTTGGGTCAGTGGAGAACATTGTGGGTGTAATGGGTGCTTCATTTTCACCCCACTTTTCTATTTCTGCATTATAAGTTATTTCTCAGGTGGATTTTAAATCTCCCTTTCTGAATGAAACTTTTCTTACATTTGTTCTTTGAATCCAATCCACCATCAATGAATACCAGATTAATCATACTGAAATCAACAGTGCCATGGTGATTCAGAATAGATGGTGTTATGGTTCTGTCTGGAGTAGAGGTGATTTTCTTATTAGTATCTGGTACAATGCTGGTGTTGGATTTCATATGAGAATAATGTTGGTAAAACACTGATGTTTTGGTTGTTGCTAAGTAGTACTCACTTTAATTCACAGTCTTTTCAGTTTCCCAGCTCTGCCAGGGAAGAAGTGCAAGAAACGCTGGGAGAGAACATGGCCATAGGTATATTGCACACCACAGAATGTCATGTTCAGGATACAAACTGGAGGGAGTTGGCCAAGAACTGCAGATCACTGCTCCAGGATAGTCTGGGCATTGGTTAGCGGGTGGTGAGCAATTGTATTGTGCAGCACTTTTTTCTTGTGGGTTTTATTTGTCTCTCTCCCCACCTTTATTTGTTTATTTATTTATTTGATTTTTTGAAACAGTTATTAATATTATTGTGGTTTTTGTTACATTATCATCATCATCATCATCATCATCATCATCACCATCATCACCATCTTGTGGGTTTTTTTATTCCCCCCTCCCAAATTATTAAGATACTCTTATCTCAGCCCACTGTTTGAGGAGATGAATTCCTTCTGTGGTTTTCCTGCAAGGTAATGTATGTAATGTGCTTCTGGAGAGTCTTTTGCCCTTTCTGCTCTTCATGCTCTGATTTCGCTGTGCTCACACATATCTCACCTATTGGTCTGGTGTACAAAACACTATCATAATATGTGGTGCAAGGGCCATATTTTAGAACCTTTGGCTTGGAGAAAGAGTACATGATTGCAAGTGTTGTCTTGTATTTACTCTTTAAGCTTAATTTGTTTTTAAACTTTAAAATGCAGAGGCAGTGGGCTCCATTTTGCTCATGAGTACAGGAGAAGCAGTTCTCTTTTGTGTGCTACTCCTTTCTTCATTGTTTCATGGATGTGGTTGAGTGCCTCCATGACAGACTGGGTCAAGAATATAGGAGGACTGTAGACCACCTAAATATTTGAGGAAGAGAGGCCTCCTTCCTTTTAATTAGTGATCACCATACCGGTATCTCTGCTAATGTGTCGGTCTCTGCATTAATGCATCCTCTATGTTTGTAACTCTTCCAGGCAGTGAGGAGTTTCTCCCTGGCTCTGTTTATCCTCTGCCTCACCCAAGTGCAGGTTATCACTGATTTAACAGTGGGCCTTTCTCCAGTGACCTGCGAAGAGAACAGCTGCGTGCACAGCATATCACCACTGGTGCCAGCTGTATAGCCTTCTGGCCAGAGAAGGGTTGGAAAAATGCCAGGCAATTTTAATTTTAATAAGACAAACCTGTGGCCTGCGTGTTCAATATAGGGNAGCCCTTGTTGCGGATGATATCTTGAAATGGCTATTGAATTGCAGTAGATAATAGTAAATGGAGGTTGCCTGTTTGGAAAAGTTGTACATAGCCAAATCTTCACTGACAGAAATGAACACACATATTTAGGAAAAGAGAGCCAAAACCTTATCTTAAGACTGAAAAAAAGTCATATTTTGTCTGGACTCATGATATACACAGTATTATTATGTTGTTTATCCCCATTTTGCTTTTTGTTTTAATATTTAGCCAGGAAATTTTGCCTGCCCAGAATATTATATTAAGAGTGTGACTCTGGCACTCTGCTGTGCCTCTCAGCTTTACAAATACTGCAGACCTCCAGCCGGGTTCCTCAGGCTGATCTTTCACTTCCCATTCACTTATTTGACATAACATCAATATCAGATAGCATAACACTCTGAATACTAAGAAATAATCTTCCTAGTAAATGTCTTGATTCTTAATTTTATTGAAACTAAGACATGGGAAATATTCTGATGAATGGTTTATACAGCATTTGGGCAAGCAATCATCTGTACAGTTATGAGCAGTGACTGCATCACTGATCTAAATGAACAGTGAGATGCTTAAGTGACCTCCTTTAAAGCAGAGGCAGAAGTGTCACAGCATAACAGGTACACATTCCCTTGGGGTGTGGGAGTCTAGGTAAAAATCCTCTTTTGCCTGATTCAGCAGGATTGGCTCCAAGGTGTCACACATCATTAGTGACTGCCTTAAGTGGTACATGAAGAACTCTGGAACAAAATTTTCTAAATATTTCAGGGCAAGGCCATTCCACAAGGATAGGTCAAACAGATATTAGAAGTATAATTGCAAATTAGTTTTTCAATGCTCATGGAAGAGTCCTACTGGCTGCTAAATTATTTCTGCAGTCTCAGGTCTAGCAAGTATGTAACACTTCCACAGGAGAAATGGAAATGAGTTATTTGCAGAGCACCATAAATTAGGTTTATAAGCTTATTCATCTAGGAGTCTGCAAAAGTAATGCAAGGAAAGTTCTTTGCTCTTGTAACAACTTGAAGGATTTGGTTTCTTTGTTTTCCATATGTAGTGGTTTTGTTCCCATTTTTTACCTTCTGTGAGATAAGAAGTAGAAGGAATGCAAAGCAGGCTCCAAACTTAAAGAATATAAAGAAGTTTATTAACAGAACTAAAAGATAAAAGAAATAATAAGGGTCAGAATAAACCTTCAGAACACTACTCCTCCCACTATCCTCCTCCCTTCTCCTACTTACAACATAAAGACACAAATTTGGGATTATTTCAGTCAGTTTACCAACTCTATAATAGTCTTTCATCAGTTCACTTAGGGAGAGGAGTCTCTTTTGC